>BCLF01000006.1:5063425-5083493 GCA_001602275.1 Zoysia japonica | reverse complement strand
ACCCCCCCCCCCCCCCCCCCCCCACCATTGCTCATAAATTCAGTTTTGTAAAATGAGTGCTTCTGACGCGTCTTCTGTGCTGCAGATGAAACCTTTACATATTGCAATTTAACATACCATAAATTGTTTTACAAATTAATGTTAGTTGGCTGTCAAAACTGAAGTAAAAGGAAAAAGTTTGTTGAAACAATATACTATTGTTCGGTTCTAGAATATTAGTATCATTTTAGGGAATTATAATTTTAAAACAACAAAGTTTCTGGTGCTAAATGTTCCTTGCTCATAAATAATGGGTTCTATGTAATTAATTAGGTGTAATTAAGTTGTACGTTCAACTCATCTAGTTACTTTTTCATTCTTAGACCAAGATAATCGTTTCAGTTTTTCTGTGCCTCAGACCACTGTTTACTGGCATCCCTGAAGTAGTTAAGCGATATCACTAAAATGATTTGCTTCAATTTTTGTGATGTCTATGTTATCAGCTTCAGAACTGTTCAAGTACCTTACGATGTTGTGTTATCTGAAGCGTGATACCATAGCTTATCTCTAAGATAAACCAATCATAATGCATTTAATGTCTGGTAAATGCTGAGATGCGATACGATTTTCCGTCCACTCAGGTTCTTCAGAAAAATATACCATCCCATATTTGTCAAATGAATAAGCTCAAAACTTGAAACTGAAATAGGTTTTGCCTAGCTCACATTTCATGTTTATTTAGACACATACCATTGTTTATTAGCGCTTTTGGTCAAAATTTGAGCATCATATCATAGAATATTCAGTGGCTATTAACTTTACTAACCATGTTTTTGGTTTCTCTTAATCATTTGATCTTTGAAAGTAATACTTTGTTCCCTTATATCATGAAGAGTTGTTTCTTTAGTGTCACATGGAAGGGTAGGCACAATTGCTCGTATGTCTTGTGCTCTCCTTTTATAAATAACAGAGGGAACAATACTGCTAAGTGCTGCACTGCTTCCTTTAAAAAAAGACTAACTTCTTGTGGAGCTTGTTTTGAACCAGTGCCTCTTTTGGTTCCACTAATATGTCTATCTTGAGTTTTGTCAAAAGTAAATTTTTTTTCGATGCCTTGCAGTTTTACACCTTCCTTGAGACGACACTTGTCACCCTCTCTTTATTGCCTCACTTTATAGCCTTCTTCAGCGATGTCGAAATCCCAGGAAGTCCTGCTGCACTTGCAACGACATTTCTCACATTTGGTAAATGCATTATTATATTGTGGATTACTCTTCTGTATATTTTTTTTATGAGAATACTCTTCTATATTTTTTTATGAGAATACTGTTCTGTATAAACCATCAGCATCAATTAAAATTGTTCCCTTTCTCTGCAGTGCTGAATCTGGCTTTTTCCTTGAGTGTTCTTGGTTTCATGATTATGCATATTTCACTTGTTTCTGCGAATACAACAACGATTGAGGCAAGCATCATACAATATACTGAATAGTGTTTGTTATGTGCATGATGACTCGATGAGATTAATTTGTTACCTTGATACACAGGCATATGAAAAGAAAACAACTCCACATTGGATCTATGATCTTGGCCGGAAGAGGAATTTTGCTCAGGTTAAGCTTGTTCAAAATTTTAGTTTTATGAACTTTCTAGACAATTAGTTAGATGCTTGATTTTTTTAGGGCCAAACTTTCAGCAACACATATTGTTTAAAAGGAGTAGTGCTCTTATGATCAGTCATCCAATGTAGCCTTTGTCTTGATCATATAATGTAATCTTTATTAGATTGCAGTTATTCAAGGCTTCGAGCAATTCAGCTAATGAACTTTAGTGGATGCCCATGGCAGCATGTCATGTAAGCCAATCGTTAGCCTAATCTCCAGATGGAAATTTTCTCATCATTAGGATAGTGCACAGTTCATTTTTGAACTATACGCACTGTCCTAGGGACAAGAAATTCATTTGGAGTATTTAATTGGAGGTGTTGAGTTGTGTCTTAGTGTGGGTTTGATATATTCAAGATAATTTTTGTTATGTGCCATTGTATGATTGTGCATATGCTATGGTATCATATTTTTTTTGTCTTGTGATTCCTTTAAACTAATCAGTTTTTTAATGGAAATATGACTGAAATCTCTTAATGTTACCAGCCTTCTTCTTGAAGCTGATAGCTTTTGTTTTCTTACTGTCAGTACTATCTTTATTTGTTTCTGTTCTTTTGTCCCTACTGTACTACTAGTGTATATATGCAGCTTTTCTACATTTTTTGAGAAAAAAATTTGTGTTAAGGAATTATGTTGCAGCAGGCCTCTTCCCATAGAGGAATCCCCCAGTAGTTTTGGATTTGATCTATTCAAATAAAAAAAACTGATAGAGAATGTACCAAATAATAAAGTATATAGACTCAAAGAAAATAATGAAATATATTTTAGAAGCTACTCAAAACTATTTAGGAGTTGAAAACCTGCTAAGCTACTCCTGCCCATCTTAAACAGTACTTGCTGGGCGATGACCTGTGCACAGTGTCATGGGTTGCAGTTCTGTCGTATACCAACATTTTTCCTACAAATCATGGGCGTCTAATGTTTTTTCTTGTCAGGTTTTTGGAAATGATAGGAGGTATTGGTTTATTCCTGCTTATTCAGAAGAGGATCTGAGAAGAATACCAGCACTACAGGGCCTTGATTATCCTGTGAGGCCCGATTTTGCTGGCCAAGAACTGTGATGGGATAATTTTGCTAGTGGCTTGACTTCCTACTTGCAGCAAATGTGTCCCCGTAAATGTTGGTGACTCTTCTGGTCAGATATCTGAGTTTAGCAGCTACCGATACAACTGAGAGCGTTCACAAGATGGCCTTTGAAAATTGGGACGTATTTCTGCTGGATGATTGAAAATGCGGAAATTTTTCTTGATGATACGATGTACATTCTTATGCTTTGTTTCAAATAGGTTATGACATGTATACTGCTCTTCATTTGAAAAAAAGGATAAACCTATTGAGGAAAACTTCCACAATGTGCGGTCTTCATTTGAGCAGTTCAATATTTATGCTGCTGCATACAATTGTGCTAAATAGCGAATTTGTGGATTTTTCTGTGTTTGTAATTTATTCAAATTATATCTGATGTCCTTGAATCTCATCTTGCACTGTATATGATGAATGTTTCAAAAAAAAAGGGCTGTAGGGCAGTGTTTGAGTTATCGTTGGAGTCGTGGAAACAGCGGTGGTTTTTCAAGAACGGCAAAACTTTCAAGAACTGCTTTGTTTTTTCGGTTTTGATTTTTTGAATTTTAAAACCAAACCGATTGACAGGTTTTCCTCCGTTTTTTTACATTTTTATTTTTTTTATTTTCTTGAAACTGGTAAAAGAAATGTCAAACTCTTTAGCAATCCCAATTTTCAATGGTTATTTACTCTGTTGGAACAACAAGATTAATTTAATTATGAAGGTCAATTCAAAGAACAAGCAAGGATGAGATGAACAATTATTGAATTGCTAGATAAAAATACGAATTCAATCTGAAACAACAAAAAATGAGGTTTTGATGGCAAAAAGATAGGCGGCCTAGTTGACATGCGCGCTGCAAGCGAAGTAGCGGCAGTTAAACTTCAATTTATCAAAACTCGAGTGTTTGTGGTGGTGGCTGAGGATTTTAGACAGGATGAAGGACGACTAAGGGGTGCTGTACTCATCCTCAAGTCTTAGGACGCGCTCTTAATGGGTTTAACTTATATATGGGCCAAAGACCCAATTTGGGGCGACGAAACACTTTTTGTATTAAAACGACAATTGGCGCTGACTGTGATGTGATATGAAGGTGAGGTTGGATCCATTTAAAAGTACATTTCATGAGCTTTCTAAATGTACTTAAACATCCAAATTGAATTTCATAAGAAATCGTGGCTTTCGTTACAAGTTTGTACTGTTTTACAGTCTTAATCTACCATGTGTGAGTATTTACATTGAAGTCCTCATCAGAAGATGATGTCCACATCATTATCTCACTTGAATTAGAGTCGTTCTCGACTCAAGTTCAGATTACAAAATCGTCACTCCACCGTCCCCTCGTGAAATCATGAAATGTGGTGCCCACGGGGTATGTATGCGATCTCATCATCCTCCCCCACTTAATTTGAAGTTGTCCTCGACTCAAGCTCCGATTTAAATCCTGCCACGCTACCGTGCCTTTTGGAAATCTCGAATGGTAGAGGCCACGGGGTATCCTGATGCAGTCACGTGGCGCAGCAAGGACACATAATAACATCTCATCATTCTCCCCTTCTTTATAGCAAGCCATCCTCGGCTTGATTCAGTGGTCCGCACATTTGCTTGTTGCTATATTAGGGCGAGTGATGAGCATAATACCAGGGCACAACAACATCTTCTCCTATTTTTTGAGCTGCTCCTGTTCATAGATCACAAAAGTAGAGAAACTTTGCAAGGCGTTGTTAGTGTTAGTCAATGTCATTGTTGTTTGATTCTGCTTTTGCATTTCAAAGGGATATTTCAGATTAGTACTTAATGCTTTAGATACTTAAAAAATCTCTAAGATATTTATCAACTGCATGAAAAACAAAGTTGCCAAAATATTGCAAACTGTAATTATGAGATAATTTCTTCTTCAAATAATTTAGGTTACAAAGAACATCAAATTCAATATAACTTAAAATAGTCAAAGAATGTATAAACTCCAACTTTTTGACATCAATATCAGTGCAATAAAAAAGCCTATCCTCAACAAGTGTGTTCTCGAAAGCAATATTTCAATTTTCATGCACTAGTTGCGTTTTAGGGATTAAAGAAATTTGCGCATACAACTTGTTAAAATCATAAGAGAAATGTGCTATTTGTGACAAATTGTAAGTCACTAGAGCCTTTCTAGTGGATTACAAAATACTAGTGTGAGCAATGGACAATTGCAAATCAGCATGAGCATCATGTGTATACAGAGATGAGGGGAGAGACTCACAATGTATTTCATTTCTTTACTCTCCTGGAATGTAGTAGGCACCACACAAGCATCATTATCCATATTCTTTATTTCCTCAAATAGCTCCACGTCTCCTTCAGACGTCTACTCACTCTCCTGCAAGATGTTAGGCATTGGATAAGAAACAAAAGAGTGCTCTCTTTCTAGTTGTGTTGTTGTAGTAAGAGATAAAGCATCACACAACTCTTTTTTATCATATCCCCCCTGTGACAAAGGCACATCAGCAATGCATTCCACAAATTTGTGATGGTGATTGTTCATGATTGTATCTTTAGATGATAAAAGTTGATTTTTAGCATTACAAGCAAGCAAATACAAGTGCGAGATTGAGTAGTATGTTTTACAGATGAGCAAAACTTGGATTTCAAAATTGAGACTTTCATAAAACTAGTCATCGTATCTTCTCAGCATTCATCTAAGCCACCAAACATGACACAAATCTTAAAGTTATGAAAGTATTCATTAACAATTATACTATCTGGCTTCAAGTTGCCTAATTTGATAAGCAAATATTTAGCATAATATGCAGGAATAAAAACATCTCTAAAATGAAGTTTAAAGTCTTTCCAAGATCCTGAAATGTTGTTGTGCCTACAAATATATTTCCATTCAAGTAAAGCTCCTTTAGTCAAAACATTAGAGGCAATATATATCTTTTGTTTCTCAAACAAGTCATGTTAATCAAATTCTTTGTCTACTTTTAGCTTTCAGTGAATGTATGCATGAGAGTTAAATTTTCCAGCAAAAGAAAGTATTGATGAAGTGATTACATGCAAAATATCATCATTTACCTCATGTTGAAGCATATGCACATTTTGTGGGGGTGTAAGCTACCAGCTCTCTCTTTTTTGATTGTGCCTATCATGATTAGCAAACAACAAAACAAATTGACAACGAGCTAGTCTATGTCAAACTCTGCTTCCCTCAAGCCTGCTCAACCAAGTTCTTACATGTTCTTACCAAACCAGCAGGGGTGATTTGCTACCAACCATGTCAACCAGCGAAGATGGGTAGAGCGATCGCCAGGGACACAAACTTTGTTTGCTGTAGAAATTTGTGGAACTAGTATAGTTTCAATTTTTAGCAAAGATTAGCACAATCAAATCAACAAATGCAAAGTTGAATAAGTGTTCAACAACAGTACAATGCTAGTTCTAGGCTAAACCCTGATAGAGACGCGAGCCTAGACACAAATGTAGTCATACAAATGATACAAAAGGCTCAGAACAGCAGCAACTACAACTCTTACCTCTTCTCTTTTTTTATTCTTTTATTTCATTTTTCTGCTACATCTTTTTGAAAGTGCATCTAGGACCCCTAGTAGGTTTTGGTGGATGATGTCGAACCATTCAAAGAGCTAATGACATTTGTTAAGTGCATTGACAGCCGAAAAGTTTCAAAAAAAAGAAAAGAATATTGAAAGAAAAAAGACTCCTCAATTTTCTTTGATCAAGTCACGGAGCCTTTTCTCATGGAAGAATACTAGTTTTAATCATTTCTTGAGTCTAGGTATGCTGTAGTACCAAGGGGGACTCAAATTGAGGTCTCAAAGTGCCAAAAATGCTCAAATCTTGACCTAATCCGAGACTTTCTACTGGAGTATCCGGCACATTGCCGGAGTATCCGGTAATGCTTACTGGCTTTACCCGAGAAGGCTTATCGGAGTGTCCGGCAAAGTGCCGGAGACTCCGGTGGCCTAGCAGCCCGCACCCGAGAGGGCTCACCGAAGTATCCGGCACAGTGCCGGAGACTCTGGTGGCTTAGGCTATGCCAACCTTAGAGGCCTCACCGGAGTATCCGATAATTTGTTGGAGACTCCGGTGAACCGGAGTTTTCGGCACAGTGCCGAAGTATCCGGTCAGTCAGAATGTGGTCCAACGGCTACTTTTTAGAGCCCGAGTATTTATACCCCCTCAACCTCTTTTGAGAAGTCTGGCGACTCACACTTGCTTACAATACTTTTGAGCTTCAAAAACACTCTCCCACTCCTTCCAAGGCTTAAGCTTGCAAGATTTGAGCTAGGGATTGTGAGAGAAATGCTTCCATTCCCATTGAGCATTTGTGGCACCGTCAAGCTTCGATTCGAGTTTGTTACTCTTGGAGCTTTTGCTCCTAGACGGCTTGGCATGCCCGAGAGCTCCTAACTTGTGTGGTGACGCCCCGAGAAGTTTGTTCACCCCTTCCCGAAAGGTATTTGCTAGTGGAGAACTCAACCTTACCTTTGTGGTTCGTTGAGTGAGAGAAAGGATAGAGTGAGATCCGATTCTTTTGGAACCTCTTAACGGAGACGTAGAGTTTCTTCGTGGACTCAAACTTCGGAGTAAAATCTAGTGTCTCCTTGTGCTCTTTTCATTCTTGCAAGTTTATATTGTTCTTGTTGTTCATATTCATAGATTTGCTTCGATCTACTTGCTTTCTAGTCTCTAGCTTGTTTAATTACTTAGATCTACTTTCTATATCATATTCTAGTTTTTTGATTCAAGTGAAATTTGCTAGAACTCGCTAAAACTTGCTTAGATTCAAATTTCGTCCAAAGTGCCTGTTTGACAAGGAGTGTCCGACAAGTTACTGGACAGTCCAATGACCAGAGTATCCGGCACTTTACCAGAGACTTCGGTGGTCTGACAGTTCGTTGAGTTTGATTTTTCAGGAATTATTTTAGGTTGCCTATTCACTCTCCTTCTAGGTAATTTCAATTGGTATCAAAGCCAAACTCTTCGAATCGAGCTTAACCGCTTGGAGAGAAGATGATGGGTCTAAGGGAATCAAGCCAAGTAAGCGAAAAATCAAGCGAAGAGATTGAACACTCTTCTTCAAGTGAGAGTAATGCGGAATCCTTCTCACTCCTCAGGAGGAAGGCCAAAGAGGCGAAGAAGACAAAGAAGAAAGGAGTTAAATAGGACTATTCTAAGACTCCTTTCAATTATTTTCGCCATAATTCTAACACAAACTTCTTGTCATTACCCACTGGTAAACCACCTCAATTTGATGGGGTGAACTATACCAAGTGGAGGTACAACATGAGGTATCACCTATTTTCGCTCCACCCGAGCATTTGGGATATTGTTTGTATAGGTGTTGAATATCCATATAGTGATGACGATGAAGAACTCACTCCGGAACAAGAACAAGATCTCCACCGCAATGCTCAAGCGGTGATGGTTCTTCTCTCATCACTCAATCAAGAAGAGTTCAATAAGGTTGATGGGTTGAACTTGGCAAAGAAGATTTGGGATACTCTTCGAGTTGCTCATGAAGGCACCAAGACTATAAGAATTGCAAATATTGAGATGATTGAGGGAGAATTGGGAAGATTTGTGATGGAATACAATGAGACCCCTCAAGAGATGTACAATCGGGTCAAGATTCTCGTCAACAAGGTTAGAGCCTATGGAAGCAAAAATTAGAGTGATCATGAGGTTGTCAAGAAGATGATTAGGGCTTATACGGTTAGGAACACAACCTTGTGTACACTAATTCGTGAGAGCCCTAACTACAAGAAGATGACCCCCGATGAAATGCTTGAAAAGATTATCAACCATGAGATGATGGAGAAGGAAGCACAATATGCAAAGAGTTTGTCAAAGGGCACCTCCAGCTCAAAAAATCAAGACATAGCACTCAAGCCTAGCAAGAAGAGCAAAGGCAAGAAAATAGTTGAAGAAAGCTCAAGTGATGAAGATGAAAGTTCCGACCTTGATGATGAAGACATGGCTCTCTTTGTCAAGAGATTCAAGAAGTTCATGAGGAAAGAGCGCAATTACCGTGATTACAAGAGGAAAGATAAGCTCACGACAAGAGTTAAAAGAGTTTGATACAATTGTGGAAAGTATGGGCACTTTATTGCTAATTACCCACATGAGAAGAAAGAAGAAGATGATGGCAAGAAGAAGAAGGAGAAGTGCTTCAACAAGGATAAGAAATTTTCAAAGAAAAAGTACAGCGGTGAAGCCCATCTAGAAATGGAATGGGACTCAAATGAAGAAAGTTTCGATTCGAATGATGAAGGCATTGCTATATTTGCCATCAAAGAATCTTCATCAAGCAAGTCTCTCTTCACCAACCTCAACAAGAGCAAAAGCACTACTCACACATGCTTGATGGAAAAGAAAGGCAAGCGTAAGGTAAAAACCAAATTCAATCTCCCTCATAAATATGTTAGTAGTGATGTGAAATTAGAAAGAGATAGTGATGATGAGGCATTGCTTAAAGGCTTAAGTAAAAATGCCATCACTAAAATCAAAATTCTTATAGATCAAATAGAAAAGAAGAGAATCAAGAAGACTTGTTCATTCTTGAAAAGAAGAGAAACCTTGAGCTTGAGAATCTCCTAACACTAGAAAAGAGTAAAAATGAAGAGTTAGATCAACAACTTGCTTCATGCAAGGAGACTTGTAAAAGTCTTGAGAGTTCAAGTGGTGCTCTTCAAGAAGACTATGATGCCTTGAAAAAGGCCCGTAAAGACCTTGAAGTGCAATTTGATATTCTTCGGTCTAACTCTAAACCTAAAGATGCACCTAGCTTAACTAAAACTTCCAAACATTGTGCTAGATGTAAGAATATTTACCTTGAAGCTTGTGCTACTAATATCAAATTGATTCATGACTTGAAAGATCAAGTGAAAACTTTGGAAGAGCAAGTTCATCAAAATAAGCAGGAGCTTGACGGTAAGAAGGTTGAATATGCAAGAAGTGCATATTTGAATACAAAGCGCTCTCATGTCAAGGACGGTATGGGCTATGTTCATAGTGGAAAGCAAAATGCAAGAGAATTCAAGAACGGCCAAGAGTTCCTAAAATTCACAAAAGAGGGAACCTACCAAAAGAAGCAAGCCAAGACCAAAGTCACTAATGATCTTTCTAAGTTTTATGATCATCATGCTAATGCTTCTCATAATATGCCCATTCTATTTCAAACTTTGGATGCATCATATGTTCTCTTGAAAAACAAGCATGGTAGAATTATTGCTAAGTATGTTAGGCCACGCAACAAGAACTCAAAAGCTTGTGTGTGGGTGCCCAAGACTCTCGTGGCTAATGTGAAAGGACCTAAACAAATTTGGGTACCTAAAAACAAGGCTTAACTTGTTTTGTAGGTGTACTCCTCCGGTGGATCAAGTTGGGTGCTAGATAGTGGATGCACAAATCATATGACCGGAGAGAAAAGGATGTTCACCTCTTATCAAGAGAATGAAAATTCAATGGAAAGCATCACTTTTGGTGATAATGGACAAGGAAGAGTGCGTGGTTATGCTAAAATTGCTATCACAACCGAGCATTCTATTTCTAATGTATTACTTGTTGATTTTTTAGACTACAATTTATTGTCCGTTTCACAACTTTGTCAGATACGCTATAATTGTTTGTTCACTAATGAGGGTGTGACGGTCTTTAGAAGGAAGGATGACTCAATTGCCTTTAAAGGTGTATTAAAGGAAAAGCTTTATCTCGTTGACTTCTCAATGGAAAGGCTCAACTTGACACATGTTTAATCGCAAAATCCAACAAGGGTTGGTTGTGGCATCGTAGGCTAGCCCATGTTGGAATGAGGAATCTTAATAAGCTTCTAAAAGGCGGTCACATCCTAGGACTAACTAATGTTGTTTTGAGAAAGATAAGCTATGTGGAGCATGTCAAGCCGGAAAACGAGTTGGAGCGCCACATCCCGTCAAGAACATCGTGACAACAACAAGGCCATTGGAATTGCTCTATATGGATCTCTCTAGTCTAATAGCCTACATAAGCATTGGCGGTAACAAATATGGTCTTGTAATTGTTGATGATTATTCTCGTTTCACTTGGGTGTTCTTTTTGCATGATAAGAGTGAAACTCAAAGAGAACTCAAGAAGTTTTTTAAAAGAGCTCAAAATGAATTCAGCTTAAGAGTCAAGAAGATAAAAAATGACAATGGAAGCGAATTCAAGAACACTCAAGTGGAGGAGTATCTTGATGAAGAAGGCATCAAGCATGAGTTTTCAGTACCCTAATCCCCTCAACAAAACGGAGTTACCGAAAGGAAGAACTGTACACTCATAGAGACGGCAAGAACCATGCTTGATGGATACAAGACCTCCGATTACTTTTGGGCCGAAGCAGTGAATACAGCATGTCATGCAACCAACCGGCTCTATCTTCATCGCATCTTGAAGAAGACCCCCTACGAGCTTCTCACCGGTAACAAACCTAACATTTCTTACTTTCGTGTTTTTGGAAGCAAGTGTTATATTCTCAACAAGAAACACAAATCATCTAAGTTTGCTCCAAAGGCGGACGAAGGTTTCTTGCTTGGTTATGACTCAAACTCTCGTGACTATCGTGTCTTTAACAAAAACTCTGATTTAGTTGAAGTCACGTGTGATGCGGTGTTTGATGAGACTAATGGCTCTCAAGTAGAGCAAGTTGATCTTGATGTTTTAGATGATGAAGAAGCTCCATGTGATGCATTGAGAAGGATGGCAATTGTTGATGTATGTCCACGTGATCCACAAGATATCCAAAATGCCCCATCCTCCAATGTTGCATCACCTCCAACACAAGATGAAGCCCAAGAAGAAGAAGAGGGCAATGATCAAGGGGGAGATGAAAAAGAAGTGCAAGATTAACCAAGACCTCAAGTGCCACACCCAAGAGTCTATCAAAGTGTTCAAAGGGATCACCCCGTCGACAACATACTCGGTGATATTGAAAAAAGGGTAACCACTAGATCATGAGTCGTTACTTTTTGTGAACATTACTCTTTTGTTTTCTCTTTGGAACCATTTAGGGTAGAAGATGCACTTTATGATCCGGATTGGGTGATGGCCATGAAAGAAGAGTTGAACAACTTCAAGAGGAATGAAGTCTGGTCCTTGGTGGAGCGTCCAAGTTAAAATGTTGTAGGCACTAAATGGGTGTTCCGCAACAAACAAGATGAGCATAGAGTCATGACAAGGAACAAGGCATGACTTGTGGTAAAAGAATATTCACAAGTTGAAGGTTTGGATTTCGATGAAACCTTTGCTCTAGTAGCTAGGCTTGAGTCAATTTGTATATTACTTGCCTATGCTACTCACCATGATTTCAAGCTATATCAAATGGACGTGAAAAGTGTATTCCTCAACGGGCGAATCAAAGAAAATGTGTACGTGGAGTAACCATCGGGCTTTGAAGATGATGAGTATCTTATCCACATTTATAAACTCTATAAGGCGCTCTATGGGCTTAAGCAAGCTGCAAAAGCATGGTATGAATGCCTTAGGGACTTTCTCATTGAAAGTGATTTTACAATTGGAAAAGCCGATTCCATCCTCTTCACAAAAAGAGTTGATAGTGATTTATTTGTATGCCAAATATATGTCGATGATATAATATTTGGTTTTACTAACAAAACCTTTTGTGATGAGTTTAGTAAAGTCATGAAGAAAAGATTTGAGATGTCAATGATGAGAGAGTTGACGTTCTTCCTTAGCTTTCAAGTGAAACAACTCAAGAAAGTGACGTTCATATGTCAAACCAAATACACCCATGACATTCTCAGTAAGTTTAAGATGACGGATGCTAAACCTATTAAGACTCCTATGGGGACAAATGGTCATCTTGATCTTGACTTCGGTGGAAAAGCGGTGGATCAAAAGGTATATCGCTCTATGATTGGATCCTTGCTTTACCTTTGTGCATCTAGGCCCGATATCATGCTTAGTGTGTGTATGTGTGCAAGATTTCAAGCCACTCCAAAGGAGTGCCATTTAAGGGCCGTTAAGAGAATCTTTAGATATTTAGTTCACACATCAAACCTAAGGCTTTGGTATCCAAAGGGTTCCACTTTTAATCTCATTGAATATTCCGATGCGGATTATGCCGGATGCCAAGTGGATAGAAAGAGCACATCGAGGACTTGCCAATTTTTGAGAAGATCTCTTGTATCTTGGTCCTCTAAGAAACAAAACTCCGTTGCCCTATCTTTCGTCGAAGCCGAGTACATAGCTGCGGGTAGCTGTTGCGCCCAATTGCTATGGATGAGATAAACCCTTAAGAACTTTGGTTACTTTGAGAACAAAGTCTCTCTCCTATGTGACAATGAGAGTGCCATCAAGATTGCTAATAATCCTTTTGATCATAACCGCACAAAACACATAGACATTCGGCACCATTTTTTGAGAGATCATACACTAAAACGGGATATAAAGATATTTTATGTACCCACAAAAAACCAATTGGCCGATATTTTCACCAAGCCTCTAGATGAGAAGCGCTTGTGTGAGCTTAGATGTGAGCTTAATATCATTGATTCTCGAAATGTGGCTTGAAGTAATGCACATCTGATTGTTATTTTCTATTTGCTTGTAAAACAAAAGATCTTGCAAAAATGTTGAGTGATTTTCAAAGTATTTTATCGTTCGTGGTCTTAGGATCAACTTTATTGTAAAGTGATAATTGCTTTGATTGTTGATTGTTGCTGATCACTTTATGACAAAGTATTTATATGTCCATCTATATATATATATTAGCCTATTCTTGCAAAATCTCCAAAGTTCTATACAAAATTCCAAAGATTTTTTTGAATTTTCTGCTCCTGTCCAAAGAAGGCTCACCGGACTATCCGACACTTTGCCGGAGTGTCCGGTGGCTCTTGTGGCCGAACCCGAGAAGGCCCACCGGAAACTCCGGCACTTCGCCGGAGTGTCCGTTGGCCTGGTGGTATTTAAACCTCTACGGGTCCCACTTCCAACGTTCATCTCCTATTTGCCTTCAACAGCCCCCAACGAGCCTCTCTCATCCCAAAATCACCACTCTTCAAATCCTTCGGATCGGACAGAGTCCTCGCAAGGGATTGATCTCCAAGACTCCTTGAGGCTTCCTCACGCATTCTCCGTCGTTTTCCCTGTCAGATCGAGGCTCAAACGAGGTATTTCGTTCGAAATCCAACTTTTCCTGATCTCTCTCCGTAGACTATTCTAAGGGATTTCCTTCTGTGAATCATCTTGTTTTGATGTATCCTTGTGATGTCGAAAGTTTGGTTGCAATGCCCCAGATGGTTAGAGAGATCTCATCGATTCTTGCCAAGAACACGACGGACCGAAATGTCTGGCAACTTGCCGGAGGTTCCGATACACTGGAGTATCCGGCACTGTGCCGGAGACTCCGGTTACCGGACTGTCCGGCACGTTACCGGAGACTCCGGTGCGTCAGTGATTTTGCACAATCTTTCAAACCTCTTTGTCCTATCTTGTCATTGATCTTAGTGGTTCTTCTACTCTTTTGTTGAGAGATGGTTCGTGAAAGGAGAGCTCAACCTCAAAATGAGCCGGAGATTGAGAGCGAGCATGATGAGGAGTGTCTCAAGCGCAAACGAAAGGTTGCAGGTTCCAAGAAGCAATCTAGGAAGGACCAAGACATTGTTATTCGAGATGTTGCTCCTGGTACCACTTTGCCATCATGGAGGAGTACTGGAGGAGGTCCTGGCATGGGCAAGGGAGTTGCTAGTCGGCAAGGCACTGCTTTTGATGATCAGTTTGCTCCCCGTCCTTTGAGTACCAAGGTTCACTATACAGTGACAGATCCTAAGTTTGAGAATTGGGAACGTTTTGTGTATCCAATGAAGCCTATCAACTATACGAAAGGTTCTCATGATTTAATTACCAAGAGGTACACCAATCCTTATTCCTTGGAGAGACAGTCTGGCTGTGCTGATTACAGGTTTCACAACCTCTTTCACATAGATTGGTACAAGTCTGTGATTGTGAATAAGAAGGTCAAAACAACTCTTATGAAGTGGATAGACTGGAGTTACATGAGTGTAGCCGAGGATCCTATTTTTGATCAGATTATTGAGGCTTATGAGCAGAAGGGCTGCAAGGACATCATAAGGCTCAAGCAAGATTGGTGTGAAGAGATAATTGCTCAGTTCTACACTACTCTCTGGATTGACAAGGATAGAGATGAGCCTATTCTCCACTGGGCACTAGAGGGCAACCGCTACCAAGTCTCCTACTCACAGTTTGCTGCATATTTTGGTTTTGATCAGGAGGACTTGGGGAAGCACAAGATTCATTCTGAGTGGGTTCTTCTTGATGGAGAGATAGCCTTTCTCTATGATGAAAGGCTTGGACCCGTCAGTCTTGGGAAGGTGCACGGGATGAAACCTTTCTTCAAGTATCTCAACTCCTTGTTCCGTGTCACCTTGTGCCCTCGGTATGAGGATGCCTCGAGTGTTATGTAGATGGCAAGGAACTTGCTCTACTGGATGCAAGACATATATGCTACTCGAGGGGGTTTCTGTTTTTTATTTCATCTTCCAGGAAATCATTGTCACTTCGACCACACCGATCCGGAGCTGCAGCTATGCTCCTTACATCATGTATATGATTCACTCTTTGCTCAATGTCCAACTTTACTGTGAGGTAAAGCACAATCCTTATCGCATTCGGGCCACTAGGACATCCACTAGATCTACTTCTCGTGCAGCAGCTCCATCTTTTAGAGGTGATTCCTCTTTGCATGAGCCTTCCACACATCCTTCTCATGGTGCTTTCAAGAAGAGGTACCGTAAGTCTTATTCTTCTTCCTTCATTGCTCGGGCTCTCAAGGCAGTCTTTAGCGTGTGAACTCACAACGCTACCGAGATTAGAGAGTATCGCCGCGAGACCCGAGAGCAATTCCAAACTCTAGGGGCAAGACAAGATCGGATTGCCTCTCATCTTAACATCAACCTTTCTCCTCTCCGCGAGTATTCGGATTTCCCTCCTCCTCCTATCTTTGACAATCCTTGGGATCCTCTTGCCTATGCTCAACGGTTGGTCCAAGAACATGAGCAAGAGGGTGGAGCCGAAGCAAGTGAGGAAGAAGGTGAAGAGGATGTTGCAGCTGCCGCGGGAGAAAGTGAAGGAGAAGGCGATGAAGAAGAAGGTGATGAAGATAGCGACGACACACCTTGAGCTTACCACTTTGTATTCTTTTCTCTTTTTGGTGATGTAATGCCAAAGGGGGAGAAGATATCTATCATATCATCCTTCTTTATCTTCGGGCTTATATTATTGTAATGATGGACATATAAGACTTATGTGAATGTTAGTATAAGACTGTGATTTGTAATTTGTAATAACTCTATCCGTACTCTATTTGTGAGATTTGGTTATTATGTTGCTATCTATGATATATCGCTTATGATATGTGGTGGTGTAATGGTGAAATGTTCTTTTTGATCTTCAGATACTTGTTGTGTGGATATTTATTGTCATATGCATTACACTTGTTATGTCCACACACTTGTTGCACCCCACGGATGCTTGGATATAGGGGGAGCTCTCATATTTTCTCTCAAATATGTGCATTTTGAAATGTTAAAGCCAAAATAAGAAATTCAGATACATGCACACATTTAGGGGGAGCTTCATATATCATAAGCATCCAAAATCATTGATTATATATTTGTTTGAAGCTTTGAAAGGGTTGTCATCAATCACCAAAAAGAGAGAGATTAAAAGTGCATCTAGGCCTCATAGTGGGTTTTGGTGTATGATGACAAACCATTCAAAGAGCTAATAACATTTGTTAAGTACATTGACAACCGAAAAGATTCAAAAGGAAGAAAAGAATATTGAAAGAAAAAAAAGACCCCTCAATTTTCTTGCATCAAGTCATGGAGCCTTTTTTCATGGAAGAATATTAGTTTTTATCAATTCTCGAGTCTAGGTATGCCGTACTATCAAGGGGGACTCAAATTGAGGTCTTAAAGTGTCAAAAATGCTCAAATCTTGGCCTAACCCGAGATTTCTTATCAGAGTATACGGCACATTACCGAAGTATCCGGTAAGGCTTACTAGCTTTACCCGAGAAGGCTCACCAGAGTGTCCGGAAAAGTTCCGGAGACTTCGGTGGCCTAGTAGCCTGCACCTGAGAGGGCTCATCGGAGTATCCGGCACAGTACCGGAGACTCCGGTGGCTCAAGCTATGCCAACCCGACAGGCCTCACCGGAGTATCCAGCAATTTTTCGAAGACTCTGGTGGACCGGAGTTTTCGGCACAGTGCCGGAGTGTTTAGTCAGTCAGAATATGGTCCAACGGCTACTTTTTGGAGCCCGAGTATTTATACCCCCTCAACCCCTTTTGAGAAGAGTGGCGACTCACACTAGCTTACAACACTTTTGAGCTTCAAAAACACTCTCCCACTCCTTCTAAGATTTGAGCTAGGGATTGTGAGAGAAGTGCTTCTATTCCCATTCAGCATTTGCGGCACCGTCGAGCTTCGATTCGAGTTTGTTACTCTTGGAGCTTTTGCTCCTATACAGCTAGGCGTGCTCAGGAGCTCCCAACTTGTGTGGTGACACCCGAGAAGTTTGTTCACCTCTTCTCGAAAGGGATTTGCTAGTGGAGAACTCAACCTCACCTTTGTGGTTGGTTGAGTGAGAGAAAGGATCGAGTGAGATTCGGTTGTTTGTGAACCTCTCAACGGAGGCGTAGAGTTCCTTCGTGGACTTAAACTTCGGAGTAAAATATTGTATCTCCTTGTGCTCTTTTTATTCTTGCAAGTTCATATTGTTTTTGGTGTTCATATTCATAGATTTGCTTCGATCTTCTTGCTCTCTAGTCTCTAGCTTGTTTAATTGCTTAGATCTACTTCCTATATTATGTTCTAGTCTTTTGATTCAAGTGAAATTTGCTAGAACTCGCTAAAACTTGCTTAGATTCAAATTTCGTCCAAAGTGCCTGTTTGACCGGAGTGTCCGGCAAGTTACCGGACAGTCCAATGATCAGAGTATCCAGCACTTTACCGGAGACTCCGGTGGTCTGAAAGTTCGTTGAGTTTGATTTTTTAGGAATTATTTAGGTTGCGTATTCACCCCCCCCTCTAGGCAACTTTCACTTTTTCTTTTCCTTTTTCTTTCTTTTCTCTTTTTATCTCTCACTGTTTTTTTAGAAGGAATGAAAATAGAGATAAAAAATACAGATAGCAAATATCAGGTCTCTTTTTTGATTGCGACGCGCTCGAGTGGATTTTTTGGGAAGTGTGGATCCGTTGGGAAGATAACACGAAGATCTTTTGAGATTGTGTAAAAATGTTACAAACAAACAGAGATATAGTTGCCTTCTTCCACAACAAAAACTGGTAACTGAATCTGCAACAAACTCAAATCTGGATTGATTTTTTTCTATTATAGATATGAGCCAAACATAACAAGAACTTGAAACTCTAATGGATTAAACGCTAAGACCAACAACACAACATGATGATGCAACCACGAATTCAACAACCAAATTACCGAAAAGAATGATGCACATGCTCAAAGGTCTAGGACAGCGAGAATGATTCAAGATTTTTTTGTATGACTTATGTGGACAGCGGGAATATGAATTAAACGACAAAAAAGAGGGGAAAATCTCACCAAGCAACCTGGAAGCTGATACCACTTGATAAGATTTGAGGTGCGCAATCTTTCGGTGACGTGATAACTATCGATTTGTTAGTGCCGACCCTAACGATTCGACTACAAACGAACAGGTCGTAATCACAGAACTAACTCCGAATGGTTATTGACCCCGCTGAAACAGCAACATCAACTTGATCATGAAGATCAATTTCTGCAGTCAATCGAAGAACAAGCAAGAACAAGATAAACAAGCACTAAATTGTTAGATAAAAATATGAGTTCAATATGAAACAACATAAGGTGCGGTTCCGATGACAAGAAGACGGGCGGTCTAGTCGACACGTTCGCTGCAAACGAAGTAGCGGCGACGAAACTTCAATCTATCAAAATTCAAGTGTTCTTGATGGTGGCTGAGGCCTTCTGATAGTGTGGAGGACAACCAGGGGTGCTGAGATTGTCCTCAAACCCTAGGACGCATCCCCAATGGGCTCAACTTGATATACGAACCAACGGCCTAATTTGGAGTGACAAAACGCCTTCTATATTAAAATGACGATTGGCTCTGACTTTGATGTGATATAAAGGTGAGGCTAGATCCACTGAAAAGTAGACTTGATGAGCTTTACAGAATGTACTTAAACACTCAAATTGAATTTCATATGAAGTCGTGGCTTTCGTTGCAAGTTTATACTGTTTTGCAGTCCTAATCTACCGTGTGTGAATATTTCCATTGATGTCCTCATCAAAAGATATGATGTCCACATCACTTGCACCAAGGCATTCACGCGCTATCTGCTTGGGCTGGGCACACCACGTCGGTTGTTTCGTGTTAACTTCAGTTCCCCACACCTGAGTAGAGTTGACAACCTAAGTAGGGCTAACAAGGAACGGAAATGGTGGGAAAAGCACACTAACTATTTATTTTTACATTTATAACAATATGGAAGTGAAACTAGAAAAGCTGGTACCAAAAATGAATAAAATGAGTTCGGACTTTCGAAAGCAAAGGAATATATATATATATATATATATATCATAATCAGTAGATATTTGATATTAAGTCAAAAACATTGAATTAATAAAGGGTAAATTCCTTATTAGCCATCCAAAAAACTTGTTGTTCTTTATCAGCCACTTAAAATTTTAAATTTTCTTATCAACCGCTAATGTTAACTTTCTTTCCGTCACTCTTATACATTTGGGGACTTAAAAAAGACTTTTCTACCCTTCTTTTAATTTTTTCTAAATTTTATCATTACTCATGTTACTGGATGTTATTTGGTTTTGGGGCGTCTATAATTTCACAAGGAAAAATTTTTACTTACAATTGAAATTCAAATTCAAATTTTAAAATTTAATCCGAAGAATTTTATTTCCTTTTAAGCTCATGAGACATAATCTGAATTTGTGAGATAAAATTGATTCCTATAATATTCACTAAAATGAGTAATGAGAAAACTTTGTGAAAAAATGATTGAGGGGGCAAACAAGTCTTTTTCAAGCCTCTAAATGTATAAGAGTGGTGAATAAGAAAAGAAAGTTAATATTAGTGGTTAATAAGTAAATTCAAAATTTTGAGTGGCTAATAAGGAATCAAAAAAAATTTCGATGGCTAATATGAAAATGACCCAATAATAAATTAAAGTAGCAATCTATATATCAATAGAATAAATAATTACAACAACGGCAAACATGTCTATATAACACATAAGTACCTAGTTTTATAGGTACATGTCATATGTGTTTTGCAT
>BCLF01000006.1:4972317-5049554 GCA_001602275.1 Zoysia japonica | reverse complement strand
CGTCGTGGTACTCCTCGTCGTCGGCGTCGTCGGTGATGCCGTCCTGGACGACGTCCCAGACGCGGAGGGTCTGGAAATTCACCTCCATGACCAAGGCCCACTCCGGATAATTCGTCCGGGTCAGCATCGGCCACGCGACGTTCGCCGACGGTCGCTCGATGATGCGCTCGACCACGCGCGATCCGTCCCGAGGACGTGACCGGCGGCTGTGGGAGCGTCCTCGGCGCCGTTGCGGCGAGCGCGACGGCTGGACTTTCTTCTCGCCGGAGCCATCACTCGCCTCAGGCTTGATAGGCGACTTTGACGACATGGCGACGTCGAGACTCGGCTCCGATGCCAATTGACAGAACTCCGAACTCGCCGAGAGGAGGACAATGGAACACACTCAGAACACAAAGTGGACACACGCAAGTTTGGTGCTGCTAAGCTACAGCTTTTCTCTTGATGATTCATTTCTATATAAAGCAAATTACAAGCTAAATATGGATACAAATGACTGATATAATCACAGCATGCTCGTGTGCAATTGTTGCCATCCCAACAATCTGGGGCATGCCATTCTTAGCACAGCCGGCTAATCAATCTCCTACTTGCCAAGTTTAGGATGCTCAGGGCTTATTCAAACAGCCATGCCCAATCCAGTGTGTTGCCGCGCCATCATGCTCTCTGCCGCGCCGCCCGCGCCGCGGTGGCAACGGGTTGCTCCGACCGGGAGACCCACCGCACAGCCATCTGCAGACCCTTGGACGACCCGCCATCCCTGTCGAACCCGCTGACCACCCGCGCCGCGCGCTACCGAGGCCGCCTGCTATTGCCCCGAGCCACCGCATCGCATTGACACCGTTCCGGCATCACCGCCAACCCCGGTCGAGCCAAACGGCTATAAAGGGCGGCCAGCCTCTCCTAGCTCTCCCGCGGGCGCCTCTGACCTCTCCACCGGTAATTACTGCCGCCATTTTTTGCTTTTTCCTTTTGTCATCAAAAATTTCGGCCGCCTCCGAGCTCGCCGGAATTCCTCGCCGCCGGTCGCCTAGCCATCCAATTAGCCACCCCTATAGCACAGCTAGGACCCG
Source organism: Zoysia japonica (assembly GCA_001602275.1). Taxonomy (NCBI): domain Eukaryota; kingdom Viridiplantae; phylum Streptophyta; class Magnoliopsida; order Poales; family Poaceae; genus Zoysia; species Zoysia japonica. The sequence continues at coordinate 5,048,481 of BCLF01000006.1, read as the reverse complement.
TAGAACCACCAAGACCCTCGGCCACGGGCTGCCGCTCACCGTGCCGCCCTGACGGCTTGCGCTGCGCCCCCTGGCGCCGCTGCACCCTCTCACCGCCGGCAGCTCTCTGAGCAGCCTCTGGCCTCGGCGCCACGGTGCTCACGAGACCAGCCCGGGCAGCTTAAACCCGCCCGAGCCACGGACTCGCGGAGCGCAGCCGCTGGCTCTGCTCCGGTGTGCCACCACGACCATGCCATGCGCCGGTTGTCACGCAGCGCCGCCCGATAACCCCACAGCACGCACGCACACGCTTCGCACCTGCTAAACCTACCCGGTATGGACTACGGCGAGAACGGGGAAAACTCGCCGCCGCGTGGGCCTCCGGACGCCCGCCGCCGCCGTCACTGGCCACCGCGAGTGCTGCGGGTCCCGCTACCGGAGCCGCCACAGGCAGGAGGCTGTGAACGCGCCTCTGGCATGCTTCCCGGCCGCCGACGGCGAGGTTCCACCGAAGTCCGGCTGGAACGCCGCTGCGCGTGCCCTGTTCTGAGCCGCCGACCGGATGCGCCTAACGGCGCCTGACCGATGGGCCCTCTTGGCCCACCTGGCACTGCCACCGGCCCTCGCGGCCCACCAGCCGGCCTCTCCCACACGCGCGGTCGTGCCCGCGTAGATCCGGTGCAATGGACCACAATCACATCTTGAGCACATGCACCCGGTCCACGTAAACCGCTCTCACATAGACCCATGAGCCAGGTCCACGGCTCACGGTGCCTCACCGCACCTCACACAGCCACCGGCGGCCCACGCGTCAGTCACACACGGCGAAACGGTATGGCCACCTGAGCAAGTGCACACGGGATTTTATTATGAAGGCTTTTTAGTGTAGATTTAAATCCTAAAAATCCTAGGAAATTCCTACTTTGCAGAAACACCCTCACTCTAGAAAGTTTTACACCCTAGCCCGGCTTTTTATCACCTTTTAGAAGCCATTCCCTGAAATTTACAGAACGGCCCCTTGCAGAGTTCTGAAAATTTCAAAAAGGTCCCTAGACCTTGTTTTCAGCACCAAATCCCCATACGAACTCCTTTTTCGATGATCTTTGAACCTATGGAATGGTTATCTCGAGCCCCACACTTTGGAGCACACCTAATATCCAGAACCCTTGCTTGTTTTATTTTATTTATAGCTTTGAGATAGACTTATTATTTTATGTAACGTGTAGCCGACGAGGAGCTTGGTGAGGAGGAGCCCGAAGACCCGGACTATGAGGAGGATTCTGAGGACGCCTTCGAAGACAAGCTCTAACACCTTGATCATATTTAACCTATAATTTTTGCTATGCTCCTATAGTGCCCATTTATATAAATGCTTGCATGATATTTTACTTATGTTAAACCATTGCTTAGTTATTAAACCTATGTTGCTAGTATATTTATACTAATGTCAGTTACTTGTCATTAATACTGCTAAATGCCTTGATTACCTATTGTTGATGCAACCTTGTTAATTATTTTAATGAATGGAAAGTTGCCTTGACTATTACTATGCTTAACCCATAGTGATGTCATCAACATCACCACACCCTATATTATTACTTTACAAATGCATAAAATGGAGTTTGGTGGTGTAGGTGTAAATAAAACAAGTTGGGTGTTAGTGCAACTTGTGATTAGGTGAAGAGGGGTGGTTTCGGCTGTGGGGCGAGGCTCATGAAAGATGTTGATGCTAGTGTATCTGTGTGGTAGGTGTTGCTCTTCAGTGTGGTCCTCCTGCCGTGGACGAGCACATCGCCCCTGCTATATAAGGACATGTTCGTTGGACGCTCAACTTAATGATTTCGTGCAACCACAGAACCTGTCCTAGGCAGGACTCGATTTGTCGCTTGAGATTATCATATCGAGCAGCTAGGAGGTCAGTAGGACACAAGGTGACCAGGAAGTGGACTGGAGTTGCTCATGGTCTAGCCCTTGATAGAAGTGATAGCCCGCATCTTGGGACCATATTCTCCCTTGGATAACGCCCCTAGTTTATGTGATCACCTAGTGACATAGGGGACCAGGAAAAGACGTGGATGAAGTATCCCACGATCCGGCTAAGGAAAGCGCTAATCGCGTCATCGGAGCCTCGAAAACCCCGAAGGATGGACCTTGGACTCTTGGGCAGAATCTATGAGAAACTTGAGTTAGATGGGTTGAATGCTATGTGACCTCTGTCGCGCAAGATAGCATAGCCTGTGAAAAAAGTGTACAACCTTTGCATAGTGTATAATCCTTTTGGAATGGCCGTTGCCACGGTCATGGCACGCTAAAGCCTTGGGTTCTCAATGATTAGTTTTCATGATTCTCCTTGATTAGCATGAGTGGGCATAGAGGCCCATGTTTTCGGAAAGTGTCGGCTGTCTGCCAAGGGACGGTACGGAAGCGTACTTGTGCCCCCCATAAAACTTGGGTACTGACGGGATAGATTATATTCTCCCTCAGGACCAACCCCAGTAAAATATGGACAAATAAACTCCTTGCTCCCCTATTGCAACCTTTATGAAGTAAGCCATGCATAAAACTTGCTTTTGCAAATACAACCCAAAATGGTCGCCCTTGCTACAACCATGATTGCATTACTCCTCCCGTGCTAGAGTTAGGACTTGCTGAGTACCTTATGTACTCATCCTTGCTGCTACTATTTAGATATAGAAGAAGAAGTGGAAGCTGATGGTGATGCGTAGACGTCTCGTTTGCCTGTGGTGCTTTTAGTAGTACTTTTGTTTAGTTTGAAGTGATGCTTTCCAGGATGCTTCGTATGTCCCAATGTTTGTAAGCTAAGACCATGCTTTGTAAGACTTATGGGGATGATTCATATAATAATTATTGTATGAGTTATGATTTTTACTATGTATGTGTGTACCAACTACTGATCCAGAGATTGGTATGGAGAACAGATTGTATTCCAGAAATGGGGTATGACAGCATCACCCTCCTTCATGGTGCCTCAATAGACGCATGAAGCCCTAGGGTTGGGAGGGTGGGCAGAGGAATAAGATCGATATGTAGCTCTGATACCATGTGAGGGAATGAGAGAGGGAGGTATAATTGTATGAATGATGGATTGATTGAGCCTCATTGATCGGCTTATATAGAGTATATGACTCGAGATACATATAGTAGCCTATCATAATACATATGGTAGGCAACCATGATACATATGGTAGGTTAAGATAATAATTCTAAACTACCAATTATACTCTAACAGGTTCAGCCAAGTGGCTTCCATTGTATACCTTTCAGTCGTTTTCACCCTCTCACTAATTTGTATTGAGTCTCATGATAAGATTTAATAAAGTATCTATAATGACCTCTAATGAAAGCACATTGTTGTGGAGCCACCAACCTATCACACACTCCCCTAAAGATTCTTATAAGCAATTGTTTTAACAAAGAAAATAAGAATTTCAATATGTAAATAAACATCAGTGGTGAAATATGATGATATCGATATTAGTGTCTAGCTTTTTATAACTGATCGTTTGTCCTGCTCATATGGATCACCCCACCTCCCAATTATCTACCCCAAAATCAGCAAAGGGGCGTAAGATGGCCCTGGGTTTAGCCAAGTGGCTTCCATTGTATACCTTTCTGTCGTCTTCACCCTCTCACTAATTTGTATTGGGTCTTATGATAAGATTTAATAATGGTATTGGTTTGTGGTGATATAAAATTGTACTAGCATGTTCGAGAAGACGTCCCAACGGTTGTGCAGAACAGCAAGGGGTCAGGCAACTGCATAGTCGGAGTTCAGAGGATTGTCAGGGAGCAATAGCATCCATCACCAAACTCACAAAAGGATGTTGCTGGGCTACCCCCACCCCCAACAAGTTTTCAAGAAGCGATCTGATTCCCTCCCTCCAGGAACAGCCCCCAGCCGAAGTTGAAGGTTAGCAGGTGCAGATGTTGAGTTTCAACTGATGCCGTCAACAAAGCACAGCAAAAAAACTGATGATGAATTTGCTCGGTATTCTTAGCAAACATCAGTGACAGACCTAGAAATTTTATACAGCCTGAGCGAATATCATAAAGGATAATATGTTCACACAAATTTATCAATCACTAACATTCAAATGACAAAAATACATAAACTTACGAGTACGAAGCAGCTGCATTTTCTGATTTATAATTGTGTGGAACCATAAAAAAAACAGGGGCATCATCAAAGAACAACAGATAGGGAGCTGGGGCAAGTGCCCGGGCTCGCCCACACTTGGGTCCGCTAGTGGCGAACATGATGCAGTTAATTAGCAAGGAGGTTCTCGATGAATATTCTTCTATCTTCACCAAGCAGCTAGTCCCATCACGCATTGAAGCTCTAGCAGCTCTCTTTGATAGAATACTGTAACATCCAAAAAATTTAACATTTTCAAAATACTAAAATTTTGAATTTATTAATTGCATTTCACAAATTAGAGTAGGATAAAGTTTTTTTTTCCAAATAAATTGCTAGGAGTGCATTGCATACTATTCTTTGCATGGCATTTAAATTAATGCATTGGAAAATAATTGAGCAAGCTATTAAATAATTATAAAGGAAATAAAGCAAAGAAATAAAAGAAGGAAAAGGAAATCCCAAAATCGTTCCCTGGGCCCCATCCTCCCTCTTCCCCTATCCATTTTCCCTCTCCCCTCCCCAGCTGGCCCACCTCTCTTCCCTCCACCGCGCAGCCCACTCCTCCCAGCCAGTCGCCCGCAGCCCACCAGGTCCAAGCACCCTCTCTCCTCCTCTCCCTATGACGCATGGGGCCACCCCGTCATCCCCAAGCCCTAGCCGCTGCTGCCTCAGCCCCCAACTGCCGCGCCGATCACCCTGCGCGCGCCGCCCGCCAGCACTAGCTTCCTCGCGGATCACGCCCAACGGACCCCCGACTCGGCCGCCCCTCTTCCCAATAAATTCCCCGCCGTCCCGGCCCTTTTTCTCATCCAAACCCGAGCTCCTCGCTTCGCCGACGCGCCACCACCAGGAGCCGCCCTAGCCCGCCACGACCCCTCACTGAGCTCACCCAAACCACGTCGCCCGCGCCCCACCTGTTCCCATCGAGCGCCGCTGCTTCTCGGAGCCCCGCGATGCCGCCGGAGCAGCCGCCCGAAGCCCCGCCGTCGTACGCAAGTCTCCGACCGTCCCCGTCTCCGATTGACCCCAAGGTGATGACCCCCTCCTCCTCCTCGTCGTCTTGAGCCCCTTCCCGCACCAAACCACGCCCTGGAGCGCCGTCCCCAAGTAACTCCGGCGAGCCACCATGGGCACCGCTGCCGCTCGGTCTCTGGCCGCGTCGGTCGGCCAGCCTCCCAGGCACGGCTGCCCAGGGCCGTTCGATGTAAAACGGATGAATCCTATTAGATCCACTTATTAGATTAAATCCCATTCGTTAGATCCAAAACCAAAGGGTAAGATCTATGCCACGTCACCCAATTAACCTCATCCATCAGATCCAAATCCAACGCACAAAAATCTACCACGTTATCTATTTTATCCGATCCATCCAATTCAAGATCAAGGGTCTAGATTAAACCATGTTTTCCGAATAAAAGTAATCAAAGCCTTATTGCATCAGCATGACGTTAGCACAGCCGGTTAATTAAATTAATTAGAAAATTTTAGTTAATTTCAAATTAATCTGTTAATTACTGAATAAAATAATTAATAAAATTATTAGCTTGAGAAATAAATTTAATAATTAGTTAATAATTAATTTAATAGTAATAATTATTTAACAATTAATTTAATAATAATTAATTAGGACAATTTTACAGAAAAGCCCTTATACTTTTATTTAATTATAGGTTAGTCCTTGCCCTATGACAAATTTATATTTTAGCCCCTAATTACTTTTTAGTCCTTAATTAATTTCATAAATTAAAGATAGCTGCTCAGAACTTAATTATTAAGTACAGATTAGTCCCTGAACCTTATAAATGCTATAACTTTTAAACCGTAACTCCGATTTCAGCGAATAAAATATCAAAATGATCGTATCGAAATAACCTATGCATTCATGACATAATCATATTGATCTTGGTCTGTTTTGTTGCATTTGATTGATTGTTTGTGCTCTCGTGCGTTAGGCGACTTCGTCTCGGGCCCGCAATACAAGGATTTTCAAGAGCAGGAGTTTGAAGTAGTTGAATACCGTTTCCAGGAGCAGCAAGGCAAATGTCCTTGACCATTTTGTGCCTACTTTACAAAAAATCTCTATCTTGTAGATTGCACGCTTGTATCAAATTAATTATGCACCTATTGTAAGATCTACCTTGTCTTTCCTTATTATGACTTGTCGCCTTAGTTTACTTTTTGTTGGGTAGATTACATGCTTAGCTTACTAACGTCGGGATGGGTGATATTAAATGGATTTATTATCATACTTGCTTCACGAGGATCAATGGGTTATTTAATAGCAGCATAGAGATTAGTGATTTGGGGGACAGAGTGGGTGTAGGGTTGTGTGCGGGGTTACCGGCACTGTCTCTTGGTACGTTATTTTCCCAAATCTAAGGACCGGTTCGTGGGTGCGGCCTAGCATAGTAAATGGTGGATACCAGTTCTGTGCGTGCCAACCGGTGGAGCGGGGAAAGCGGGTTACGCCTGGATCCGCCTGGAGAGAGATGTGTGGGGAAGGAAGGGTTACTCCCGGGAACCATCTGGCACCAGAAGGGGCCTTTCCAAGGTTACGGTTAGTGCCTTATTAGGTGAAACCTCAGTGGGCACGTACAAGTTGGAGGAAGCCATGAAAAAGCCTTGAAGTGATCTCTTGGCTCTCACACCAAAGGAAGTGTGCGAGTGCGACGGCACAGGCATAATGGAGATTTCTTAAGTCCACCTGGAAATAGGGGATGAAATAACTTCTCGTGAAAAATTGTGTACAACCTCTCTAGAGTTAAAACTGTCATGATAGCCATGCTCACAGTTATGAGCATTGCATGGACCCTGACATGATTAGTGAGATTTTGGTATGGTTTGGTTGGTGATCACAGTGGGATACTGTAATTGGTTCTTATGTTGGTGCTACAGCTGGGCCAACTGTAAGCATGATTGGTCTATACGCGTGATGTCTTTCACTTAGTAAATAGGTGCTTAATATGATGTGTGTCTCTATGATGTGCTTTTATGCAAAAGAACCCTATGCTGCCTTTCCCTTGTTTACTGCCACATGTCATACTTTTCCGCACTTGCTGAGTACATCTCGTACTCAACCTTGCCTTTATAAATGCTGCTCAGTAGAAGAAGAAGCCTGAGAGAACATTGAAGACCCTAGAGCTGAAGTCTAGGCGAGCTACTTCGGTCATCTGCCTGTGGAGCCTAAGATGTTTTATTTTGTTTTCCGCTGCTTTGGTTTGTAATAATTTATAAGACTCTTAGTCATTCTTGTAATAGGTTAATTTAGTTTATTCGAGACATGGTTTGGTTTACCATTAATGAAGTCGCTTTATGTGTGAAACTTGATTTCTGGGCACACATAAAGGGTCACTTGGTTTTAGCCTTAATACCAGGTGTGACAGAAGTGGTATCAGAGTCGGGTTGACCGTAGGACGCGAGCCTAGAGTAGAATGGATGTCTAGGACCTTAATTTGAAAGTGCCCAAAGTTTTGCAAAATTTCATTTTCTCCGCATCTTAAGTCTATTTACATTTTTCTAATACATGCTCTTCTAAAATTATAGATGGCCAGAACAAGGTACACAGCACGGAAGCAGACTGGACCAAGAGGAAGGCCACTAGGACCGTTGACAAGAAGGCTTGCCAGGAGATCAACCCCAACCCCACTGTCAACCATATTAGAAGTCGTACCGGAAGTTCAGCTGAGGTATGGAACCTGGGTGCTTAGCGACTTGGACGAAGAACAACCTTATGAGAAGAACGTCCACACGGTATGCGAGCAGTTGGTGCAAGCAGCACCCTAAGAACCAGCAGCACCTCAAGAGCCGGTGGAACCAGAAGAACCCGAGCCAGAAGAGGAGCCAATGGAACTAGAAGAATCTGAGCCCGAGGAGGAACCGCAAGAGGAAGTCTCCATCAGGTCTTTGTCACCCAGGGTGCAAGAAGAACAAGAAGATAGAAGACCATGGCACCGCATGCCTCGAAAGTTCAGTACCAATGGAGAGATCGGAGGAGTTGCCACAGAGCAACTAAGAGCACTACTAGATGAAATTGGCCTGGATACCGTGCTCTCATTCACTCCCTAGATCATTCCAAAGCCAGAACGGGATGAGTGAATGGTGGAATTAAGGATCTACGACGGCAACCAAGAGTACAGTCGTCACCATACCCTAGTTCTTAGGATCAATGAAGCTGAAGCAGTTGCTGATGCCGCATGGGCTGCAATCACGAGCCTGAGCCAGAAACGTAAGGACAATCTACAAAACTCAGAGTTCCGCCACTTTCCTTGCAGGGAACCAGGCACACGGAGGTTTTCAGGGTTCGTGAAGAATGATCTGAGCCTCGAACCAGGTCGGGAGAGAAGCGACAAGTTGATGCTGGATTTGTGCAAGCGCTATCGTGCTGCCTTGGACGAGAATGTATATCTCCGCGAGAGGCTTGATGAAACACTTGGTGTGCAAGAAGAACATTGGACCAATGCTTCACCGTCACCAAGTCCTCCTCCACCAGTCACTATCTGCAAGTTTCTACCCATGGGTACACAGCCGCTGCAGCGCTCAGACAGGAGAAGCCTGTAATAGGAGTTCCTTTGCCTTAAGTTGTAATAGGGAATCCCAGTGTTAAGAGTCGATTAGAGTCGTTTAGTTCTTTAGTGGTGTGCTTTGTGTTAGGTTGTGGTGTGCTTGTGTGCTAGTTGGTTTGTGATGTGAGCTATGAAATGCCTCGGCACCTTGTTCATAGCCCCATTTTTTCTAGTTTGAATAAATCCTTGTTTACCGTGTCACTTTGATGCATATAGTTGAGATTCCTTATTCTTTCTTTTTATCTATCTCGATCATCAATCTCAACTCTGCTCTCCATTACATCAGATGGTTTACACCAGGCATACTGCAGCGGGTCAGGGAGGTTTCTCCAACCAGAACAACCAAAATAACCAGAATAACTAGAACCAGAACAACCAAATCCCCCAAAACAATAACCAAGGTGGCAATAACAACAATAACAATGACATCAATGCCAATGGAATTGCTGGACCATTTGCACAGATCATGGCTATACAGACGCAGTTGATGCAGAACATGATGCAAACTCTCACTCAGATGCAGCAGAATCAAGGTGCAGCACCACAAGGTCAGGGCCAATACAAGCTGGGTGAGTTTCTGAGGACTAAGCCACTCACCTTCTCTCAAGCCAAGGATCCCTTGGAGGCTGACGATTGGCTTAAAACAATTGAGAAGAAGCTGGCCATAGTACAGTGCAACGACCGAGAGAAAGTCCTCTACGCAACACATCAGTTGGCTTGAGCTACCGCAGACTGGTGGGATGCTTACTGTGGTGCTCATGCTAATGCTGAGGGCATCACCTGGATCAAATTCAAGACCAACTTCCGCTCTCACTATGTTCCAGCTGGGACCATCAGACTGAAGAAGGAGTTCTAGAACTTGAAGCAAGGTGATATGTCAGTGAATGAATACCTCAACAAGTTCACTCAACTATCGAGGTATGCTCCAAAAGATGTGAACATAGATGAGAAGAAGCAAGAGCTGTTTTTTGATGGGCTAAACTATGATCTCCAGTACTAGCTTATGAGTAATGACTATAGGAACTTTCAAAAAATGGTGGACAAAGCACTTGTCCTTGAAAACAAACGGGCAGAGATTGAACGTGAAGGCAAGAGGAAGATGTCATTCAATGGGCAGCCTTCCAATCCCAATGTCTGCCCTCACGTGGTGCCATCACAGGGGCCGATGTATCATCTTTCGTATACTGGGAAACCAGCAATGCAAGCTTCACGCCCTAAGTTTCAGATACAGATACAGAAGCCAAACTTTTAGGCAGCACGTCCTAACCCACCCCAGATGCCTCGTACTGGGAATCAGCCAGTACCTCGTCCTACAGTACCAACTCAGCAGAACACTAGCAAGCCAGTCACTGGAGCTAATGCAGTCAGTGGAGCTCGAGAAGCATGCCTCAAGTGTGGTATGCCGGGACACTATGCTAACAACTGTCCTAACAAAGCCGTCACACCACCTATGGGATCAGCTCAGAAGCCCAACTAGGAAAATAACTAAGGCCAGTCCAACTACATCTATGGCAAGGTCAACCATGTGACTAGTGAAGAAGCTCAGCACGCTCCAGAAGTTGTGATGGGTACGTTCCTTGCAGACTCTAACCCTCCTACCGTTTTATTTAATTCTGAAGCATCGCATTCACTCATAGCATCAAGTTTTGGCAAAGTACGAAATTCCCGTGGTTATCATGAAAAATACTATGCTAATAAGTTCTACCGGAGGAGAATTGAGAACTAGACATTTATGCCTAGCAGTAGGTCTACACATAAGGGGGTAGAATTCTTGTCTAATCTCATTGTTCTAAAATCAAGGGGAATAGATATAATCCTCGGAATGGACTGGTTAAAGAAGTATGACGGAATAATATAGTATGCAAGAAGGGCAGTTCAGTTAACAAGTACCAATGGAATGAAGGTCGAGTTTGTAGCAGCAAATACAGCGGGACCAACGTGTGTGCTCAATAAGATAGAAGGCAAAACCATTGAGGAAATACGAGTTGTCCGTGACTATCAAGATGTGTTTCCAGAAGAATTGTCAGGTATGCCACCTGACCGTGACATTGAACTTTTCATTGACCTAGTGCCTGGAACAACACCTATATCTAAGAGGCCATATAGGATACCCGTTAATGAATTAGTAGAACTTAAGAAGCAAATTACGGAGCTTCAAGAGAAGGGTTTCATTCACCCGAGCTCATCACTATGGGGAGCACCAGTACTCTTCGTGGAGAAGAAGGATGGAACTCAAAGGATGTGTGTGGATTATAGATACCAGAACGAGGTTACTATCAAGAACAAGTATTTCTTACCTAGGATTGAAGATTTGTTCCATCAGATGAAGGGAGCGTCAGTATTCTCGAAGATTGATTTAAGATCAGGCTATCATCAACTAAAGATCAGAGAGCCTGATATACCCAAGACTGCTTTTAGGACCAAATATGGGTTATATGAGTACACAGTCATGTCATTTGAATTGACCAATGCCCCTGCTTACTTCATGTATATGATGAATAAGGTGTTTATGGAGTACTTGAATAAGTTCGTTGTCGTTTTCATCGACGACATCCTGGTATTCTCCAAGAATGAAACAGAACATGAGCAACACCTAAGGCTAGTTTTTGAGAAGCTCAGAGAGAATAGGTTATATGCAAAGTTTAGCAAGTGTGAGTTTTGACTGGATCAAGTCTCTTAGGCATATCATATCCGCAAGAGGAGTAGCAGTTGATCCAAGCAAGGTCAAAAAGGTAGTGAATTGGATGCCACCAAAGAATGTGTCAGAGATTCGCAGTTTTCTTGGATTGGCAAGATACTATCGCCAATTCATAAAAGATTTCTCAAAGATAGCCAAGCCAATGACACGATTGCTAGAGAAAGGAAAGGAGTTCGAATGGTCGAAGGAGTGCCAAACTAGTTTTGAGGAACTTAAGAAGAGATTGACATCAGCCTCAGTACTGATTCTGTCGGATATTACTAAGAAGTTTGACATCTATTGTGATGCTTCACGTCAAGGTCTGGGATGTGTATTGATGCAAGAGGTCAAGTTGTGTGCTATGCTTCGCGTCAATTGAAGAAATATGAGTTGAACTATCCTACTCACGATTTGGAGTTAGCTGCAGTGGTTCATGCTTTGAAGATATGGAGGCACTGTCTCATTGGACATCGGTGTGAAATATACACGGATCATAAGAGTCAAAAGTATATCTTCACACAGACAGATCTGAACCTGAGGCAACGTTGATGGTTAGAGTTGATCAAGGATTATGATGTTGGAATCAACTATCACCCAGAAAAGGCTAATGTGGTTGCAGATGCATTGAGTCGGAAGCGACACTGTAATATAGTAATAGCCAGTGAGATACCACAAGAATTGAGTAAGAAATTTGAGAAGCTCAACCTTGAGATAGTCAATGCTGCAGAAATAGTTACCATGGAGGTTGAATCAACCTTGGAAGAGGAAATTTGTAAAGGTCAACTAGGGGATGAAAAGATCAATGAGATCAAGCAGCTCATACAAGAGAATAAGACAAGTGATTTCACTTTGGATGACAGAGGTACTTTATGGTTAGGCAAGAGGATTTGTGTACCTAATCAGAAGCTGATCCGTGATCTGATTCTAAGAGAGGCTCATGGTTCAGCATATTCTATACATACAGGTAGCACTAAGATGTACCAAGATCTAAAAACTAGGTATTGGTGGTATGGTATTAAAAGAGATATTGTAGAGTATGTAGCATTATGTGATACTTGTCGGAGGGTAAAGGCAGAATATCAGAAGCCTGCCGGACTATTGCAGCCATTGAAGATTCTAGAATGGAAGTGGGAAGAAATCGGAATGGATTTCATAGTCGGGTTGCCTCGCACTCAAGCCGGGTATGACTCTGTATGGATCATTGTGGATTGATTTACTAAAGTTGCTCATTTTATTCCAGTTAAAACAACCTACACTGGGGCAAAGTTAGCAGAGTTGTATATGACAAGAATTGTTTGCTTGCATGGAGTACCAAAGAAGATAGTATCCGACAGAGGTACCCAGTTCACCTCGAAGTTTTGGGAGAAGCTGCATGAGTCTGTGGATACTAAGTTAAATTTCAGCTCGGCTATCATCCACAAATAGATGAACAGACTAAAAGAACCCAATCAGATATTGGAGGATGTGTTACGTGCATGTGCTCTTAAGTATGGTAAGAGCTAAGACAATAGTCTTCCATATGTAGAGTTCTCATACAACAATAGTTATTAAACCAGTCTACAGATGTCACCGTTTGAAGCACTCTATGGACGACAGTGTAGAACACCATTATTCTGGAATGAGACTGGGGAAAGTCAAGTGTTCGGACCAGAGATACTAAAAGAGGCAAAAAATAGGTGCAGCTCATACGGGAAAATTTGAAAGTTGCTCAATCAAGACAGAAGAGTTATGTGTACAATAGGAGAGATCTAGCTTTCGAGGTTGGAGACTTTGTGTATCTTAGGTTTCCCCAATAAGAGGCCTTCGCAGATTCAAGGTTAAAGGGAAGTTAGCACCAAGGTACATTGGACCATTTAAGGTTTTGGACAGAAAAGGAGAAGTTGCATATCGATTAGAGTTACCACCACAATTGTAAGACGTGCATGATGTGTTCCATGTGTCACAACTAAAGAAGTGTTTAAGAATTCCGAAAGAGCAGCTTCCTATTGAGGAATTGGATCTAGGTGGTGATCTGTCATATTCGGAACGACCTATCAAGATCTTAGACACTGCCGAGCGTCTGACTCGCATTATAAAGATGTGCAAAATTCAGTGGAGTCGCCATTCTGAGGATGATGCCACTTGGGAACATGAAGATGAGCTCAGAGCAGAATATCCCGATCTCTTTCCCAGTCCTTCCGAATCTCGAGGGCGAGATTCATTTCAAGGGGGTAGGTTTGTAACAGCCTAAAAATTTAACATTTTCAAAATACTAAAATTCAAAAAATTTTAATTGCATTTCACAAATTAGAGTAGGATAAAGTTCTTTTTTGAAATAAATTGCTAGGAGTGCATTGCATACCATTCTTTGCATGGCATTTAACTTAATGCATTGGAAAATAATTGAGCAAGCTATTAAATAATTATAAAGGAAATAAAGCAATGAAATAAAAGAAGAAAAAGAAAAACCCAAAATCTTTCCCTAGGCCCAATCCTCCCTCTTCCCATCTCCTTTTTCCCTCTCCCCTCCCCAGAAGGCCCACCCCTCTTCCCTCCACGCGGCCCACTTCTCCCAATCAGTCGCGCGCAGCCCACCAGGCCCAAGCACCCTCTCTCCTCCTCTCCCTATGACGCGTGGGGCCACCCCGTCGTCCCCAAGCCCCAGCCGTCGCCAACTCAGGCCCCAACTGCCGCGCCGATCGCCCCGCACGCCGCCCGCCTGCCCGGCTTCCCCGCGGATCACGCCCAACGGACCCCCGACTCATCTGCCCCTCTCCCCTATAAATTCCCCGCCGTCCGGGCCCTTTTTCTCATTCAAACCCGAGCTCCTCGCCTCACCGACGCGCTACCACTGGGTGCCACCCCAGCCCGCCACGACCCCTCACCGAGCTCGCCGAAACCACGCCGCCTGCGCCCAACCCATTCCCATCGAGCGCCGCCGCTTCTCGGAGCCCCGCGCCGCCGCCGGAGAAGCCACCTGAAGCCCCGCCGTCGCACACAAGTCTCTGGCCGTCCCCGTCTCCGATTGACCCTAAGGTGATGACCCCCTCCTCCTCCTCCTCGTCTTGAGCCCCTTCCCGCACCGAACCACGCCCGAAGCGTCGTCCCCAAGTAACTCCGGCGAGCCACCATGGGCGCCGCCACCGCTCGGCCTCTGGCCGCGCCGGTCGGCCAGCCTCCCAGGCACGGCTACCCAGGGCCGTCAGATCTAAATCAGACGGATCCTATTAGATCCACTTATTTGATTAAATCCCATTCGTTAGATCCAACACCAAAGGCCAAGATCTATGCCACGTCACCCATTTAACCTCATCCATTCGATCTAAATCCAACGCACAAAAATCTACCACATCTTCTATTTTATCCGATCCATCCAATTCAAGATCAAGGGTCCAGATTAAACCGTGTTTTCCGAATAAAATTAATCAAAGCCTTATTGCATCAGCAAGACCTCAGCATAGCCGGTTAATTAAATTAATTAGAAAATTTTAGTTAATTTTAGATTAATCTGTTAATTACTGAATAAAATAATTAATAATATTATTAGCTTGAGAAATAAATTTAATAATTAGTTAATAATTAATTTAATGGTAATAATTATTTAACAATTAATTCAATAATAATTAATTAGGACAATTTTACAGAAAAGCCCCTATACTTTTATTTAATTATAGGTTAGTCCCTGCCCTATGACAAATTTACATTTTAGCCCCTAATTACTTTTTAGTCCTTAATTAATTTCATAAATTATAGATAACTCCTCAGAACTTAATTATTAATTACAGATTAGTCTCTGAACCTTATAAATGCTGTAACTTTTAAACCGTAACTCTGATTTCAGGGAATAATATATCAAAACGATCGTATCGAAATAACCTATACATTTATGACATAATAATGCTGATCTTGGTCTGTTTTGTTGCATTTGATTGATTGTTTGTGCTCTCATGCGTTAGGCGAATTCGTCCCGGACCCGCAATACGAGGATTTTTAGCAGCAGGAGTTTGAAGTAGTTGAATACGGTTCCCAGGAGCAGTAAGGCAAGTGTCCTTGACCATTTTGTGGCTACTTTACAAAAAACCTCTATCTTGTAGATTGCACGCTTGTGTCAAATTGATTGCGTCCCTATTGTAAGATCTACCTAGTATTTCCTTATTATGACTTGTCGCCTTAGTTTACCTTTTGATGGGTAGATTATATGCTTAGCTTGCTAACGTCGGGATGAGTGATATTAAATGGATTTATTATCATACTTACTTCATGAGGATTAATGGGTTATTTAATTGCAACTTGGTGTAGGCCTATGTGCGGGGTTACCAGCACTGTCCCTTGCTATTTTATCTTCCTAAATCTAAGGACTGGTTTATAGAGCGACCACCCATGTGTTACCGTACAACTCTAAGCCAAGAATGGGCGCGGCTTGGCGTAGTAAGTGGTGGATACCAGTTCTGTGCGTGTCAACCGGTGGAGCGGGGCAAGCGGGTTACGCCTGGATCCGCCTAGAGAGAGATGTGTGGGGAAGAGAGGGTTACTCTCGGGAACCATCTGATACAAGAGGAGGCCTTTCTAGGGTTACGGTTAGTGCCTTATTAGGTGAATCCTCAGTGGGCACGTACAAGCTGAAGAAAGCCATGAAAAAGCCTTGAAGTGATCTCTTGGCCCTCACACTAAAGGAAGTGTGCGAGTGCGATGGTACAGGCATAATGGAGATTTCTTTAGTCCACCTAGAAATAGGGGATGAAATCACTTCTCGTGGGGAATTGTGTACAACCTCTGCAGATTTAAAACTGTCATGACAGCTGTGCTCACGATCACAAGCATTGCATAGACCCTCACATGATTAGTGAGATTTTGGTATGGTTTGGTTGGTGATCACAGTGGGAGACTGTAATTGGTTCTTATGTTGGTGCTACAGCTGGGTCAGCTATAGGTATGATTAGTCTATAGGCGTGATGTCTTTCACTTAGTAAATAGGTGCTTAATAGGATGTGTCTTTATGATGTGCTTTTATGCAAAATAACCCTATGCTGCCTTTCTCTTGTTTACTGCCACAGGTCATACTTTCTCACACTTGCTAAGTACATCTCATACTCAACCTTGCCTTTATAAATGCTGCTCAGTGAAAGAGAAGCCTAGGAGAACATTGAAGACCCTGGAGCTGAAGTCTAGGCGAGCTACTTTGGTCATCTGCTTGTGGATCCCAAGATGTTTTATTTTGTTTTTCGCTGCTTTGGTTTGTAATAATTTATAAGACTCTTAGTCATTCTTGTAATAGGTTAATTTAGTTTATTCGAGACATGGTTCGGTTTACCATTAATGAAATCGCTTTATGTGTAAAACTTGTTTCTCGGCACACATAAAGGATCACTTGGTTTTGGCTTTAAAACCAAGTGTGACAAATACTAACTACATATTAGCTACACATAATAAAATGCTAATTAATAATTAACAAAATTAAAATTTGCGACTTCTACAACATGAATGGAAACTTAGTAGGTCAAGAATCATCAAAATATTTTGAATTTTAGTCAATATAAATCTTCTAAAACAGAAAAACCTTAAGGAACCCTAGATAATGAAGAATCTAGGATTTAGGGCACAAATTACACTTAATCTTGAAACAAATCGAAGAAGGAGCAAAAGATTACTCAATAGCAAAATGGTGAGAAACCCTAGATAATGAATAATCTAGGAATTAGGACACAAATCACACTTTATTTTGAAATAAATCGATGGAGCAGCAATAAATTACCCTAAAGAACAAGATTCCAAAAAATATTCGCGAAGAAAACCTTCCCCCCTGCCGATCGATTTTCGCCTCACCACTGTGCGCGCGCTCTGCTCCAGACGCGTCGCGCGAGGAATGGGGCTCCGGCCAGTATTTATACTTGTTGGCGTTAGTGCAGGCGGACTACATAAGGAAACCGTTTGTCTAAACGGGAAAGCGGTTCTCTTAGCCAACTGCCTAAACTAATCTCCTTAGTGCAGGCGGTTGTCTAAGGGAACCGCGTGCAGAAATAGGCTTAGTGCAGGCGGTTCTCTTAAGCAACTGCCTGCACTAATGTACACTTTTGTGTAGGCGGTTCGTGTTGTGGGACCTGTCTACCTCTTAGTGCAGGCGATTGACAACTGTGAACTGCCTGCATTGTCAGAAGGGGGGGTGCCCGGATAAACCCTTTTTATAGTAGCGCGGCAATCTATTCCTAATTGGGGAGCTGTTTTTTTTGTTTTCTTTTTTCATCGTTTTCTTTCCAATGGTCTTTATGGATCATTCGAACATACTAATCTGGAATGTGAGGGGACTTAATTCCTCGGCTAGATAGGATTCAGTTTGCAGTTTGGTCTCTTCATATAGAGTTGATCTGGTGTACCTTCAAGAAAAACAAAAATAGCCACTATATCACAGCTTATTATTCTCTTGATGTTGGGGTCAAAGTTTACTAATTACATGGTGCTTCCTTCATGTGGGGTGAGTGGAGGAATTCGTGTTGCTTGGAAGCATCATCTCGGTCCTGCAGAGGCCAGCCGAGTGCATTCATACAGTGTATCTATACAATTGTGCCCGTCGGAAGGACCAAAGTGGTGGTTAACTTGTGTTTGTGCACCTCGGGGTGTCAATGAGAAAGTAGCTTTTCTCCAAGAGCTTCAGCCCGCGCATTATATGCACAGTGCATTCCACGTTTGCTTCTCAAGGTCGACATAGCCAAGGCCTTCGACTCGGTCACATGGCCATCCCTCCTGGAGCTCCTGGAGTTTTTCGGCTTCTCCCGTCTTTGGCGGGGTTGGATCTCCGCGCTTCTGTCCTGGCTTGGGTCAAGGTGATCCTCTATCACCAATGCTTTTCCTGTTGGTCATGGAGGTTTTGAGCGCCATGCTGCGGAAAGCGGATAATCTTGACCTCTTCCAGTCTCTCGGTGTGCAGAACATTCCTCACCAAGCGTCATTGTATGCGGATGATCTGGTTGTGTTCCTATTGCCTACAACCACTGATCTTCGGTTGGTCCTGTCCATTCTCTCCATGTTTGAAGGTGCTTCTGGTTTGGCCACGAACTTGCAGAAATGCCAGTTCACTCCTTTCCGTTGCGGTGAGGCCGAGCTCCAGCTGCTCTTGGAGCTCCTCCCTTGCACGAGAGCTGATTTCCCCGTGAAATACTTGG
This sequence comes from Zoysia japonica, assembly GCA_001602275.1. Classification (NCBI taxonomy): domain Eukaryota; kingdom Viridiplantae; phylum Streptophyta; class Magnoliopsida; order Poales; family Poaceae; genus Zoysia; species Zoysia japonica. The sequence goes on along the minus strand of BCLF01000006.1, from coordinate 5,029,968 downwards.
GCCTCCCTCTCTCTGTCAAGAAGCTCCCCATGCATGTTTGGCAGCTCTTGGTAGATCGTGTCGCCGATCAGCTCCCTAAATGGAAAGGAAAGATGCTCAATCGTAGTGGTCGTCTTGTCCTGATTAAAACACACTCACTGCCATTCTGATTTACACGGCTATTGCTATGCAGCTCCCGCCATGGGTCGTAAAGACACTTGACAAGCTTATGAAAGCGTTCCTTTGGCAAGGATTAGCCGTGGTAAAAAGAGAAAAGTTGATGAAGACATCACTCTTTTAAATACACACAATATTCTCATCAAATTAGTATTGATAGAACTCATGTACAACAGTCGAGATTAGAGGAGAGCTTATTCTTAAACACATGTCTTCCTTCGCTTGAGAATAGATTGCTAGCTAATGATTTTATCATGATTAAGAATATTGGAGAGGAGCAATGACAAGGTCGTGTAGGAACTCTGTTTTGGAGGTTTTAGATATAGATGAAAAGCTAAGCAGATAAGCTTTCCAACGAACTTAATTCTATGGCAAAATAGCTACTAGATCTCCGAAAATCACGGAAATAATATGAAGTTCAAAATCTGTTAGGGTACTGTGACACCATCTTTTGGTTTTTGGTTCTAGACATATTAGTATTAGGGTTTGCCCCTAGTACGTCTTAAACTCTGGGGTGTTTGGTTTAGCTACGAGCTGTGAAAAAGCTGCTGTAGAATATGAGAAGTGGAAAAGCAGCTAGACAATATGAGCTGTGAGAAAGCTGAAAGCCGTTTGGTTTAAAGCAGCCGTGAGGTTGTAAAAATGCAAGACAATTTATATGTAAATTGATCTAAAACATTATATTATTTATTTATTATATATATATATGTATATATATATTATATATGTATTTATATATGTATATATAATATAATACAATTATATTACATATTTATAATTAGAAAAAATTAGATTGGCAACACCGAAAGATCACGACTTTAAAAATTTATCATCGAACTGCTCTGATACATGTATGTACCACTTAAAGATTTAATTTTTTAAAAATCTACCATTTCGTTATTTTTCTTTGTAACGTTGTTAGTTTAGACCTTTTGCCCATGTCCACTTCTTCTTCCCCTCCTATCTTCCTCATTGTCCTTGGTTCACGACAGAGCTCCCACTGCACCATTCACCCTGAGAGTTGAGAGCTCCTCCACTGCCCCCTCCCATCGTCCCCCTGCCCCCCACCCCCTTTCCCTCTTGCTCCTGTTCCCCGGCGTCCACCTGCGTGCCCCCTCCCCCCCTGCTCTCTCCCCTCTCGCCTCCCTGTTCTATTTTGTGACCGTGGCAGGGAGCAGCGCTGGGTTGACATTGGTGTCACCTGGGCCGGCGCATACAGCACGGCATCGAGCTATCGTATATCAGGCATGGCGGCAACGAGGCCAGTACCGACGCCAAGGAGAGCCTGTCGACCCCGACGAAGGCCGCGCTCGCGTCGGTGCTGGCGTTCATGGTCGGCGCGCTCCTCCCGTTGTTCGGCGCGTTCATCCCGTCGTGGGCCGTCAGGGTCGCCGCGGTGTGTGCCGCGAGCAGCGTCGGCCTGGCCGGGTTCGGCGCGACGGGCGCGTACTGGGTGGCTCCAGCATGGCGAAGACCAAGGCCGACGGCGGCAAGCAGGCGGACAGGTGCTGCGGCGGCAAGCAGGCAGATGCGTGCGGCAGCCTCGCATGGCAAGCGGACATGTTTAGATGGCAGCGGAGTGCGTCTCGTGTCTGTCGAGGGCTGGATTTCGAGTCTGCTAAGGCATGGGATAAGGGGCAAACTTGTCATTTTGAATAGTTAATTGATTTAAAAAAAAATCATAACAATCCTAACGGAATCAGACGGAATGATAGATTTCTAATAAATTAGATCTTTCGGTGGTACATATATTTACCAGAGCAATTCGATGGTAGATTTCTAAAGTCGTGATCTTTCAGTATCGCCAATCTAATTTTTCTTTATAATTATATAATTATAATTATAATTATTTATAATTATGAATAACTACACTTATATTGTCTAATTATAATTATATTGCATAATTGTAGTTATATAATTATATTTATATATTAACCAACGCCCATAGCTAGCTAAAAAGTCTAGATCTGGTTTTGCTTTTAAACTAGAAGAAAGCTGCTTCTTGGGAAGAGCTTTTGAAAAAATTCACCACTTTGATTGGGCTTTTGATTTTCGGAAAAGCAAAAGGCTAAAAGCTAGCCAACCAAAGGCACCCTCTATATAATCAGTATTCACCGTCATTAGGTTTACATTTTAATTAGTTTTTATCTATTATAAAACAGTTTTCATCGTTAGATGGTTTGTTGGTTTTCAACTTTGTGAGTTTAAATCAGATTTCGTAATTGAGTTGCGTTCTTATTCATACTTATGTTCTTCAATTCGCAGGCTAAAATTAGTCTTCTTGGTAAGGTCAATCGTACGTACATGATTGATAACTAGAGGAGAAGTGGTGCATCGATTGCGGGTTTTAAATTATGTTAATTTAAGGTCGGATCGATCGTGTGTCGCATCTTCACCACATCGAGAGTTACTGCGACCTGACAGAAGATCGAGAATCACGTACACATCTAGTGTTAATCAAAGTTTTATTTATACCATCAGGTTCATATCTATATTTGTCGATTTTGCATTCATCCTATCATCTATAAAAAAGCCGCAACACAATAAAATAGTAGATAGTTAGGTATGTTTCCCTGTTCAAGCTGTGTTTAACCTTTGCATAATTTTATTTCAGAGTCTGTAGTATTGAATTTGTGTCCTTAGTTTGTGTTTTAGTTGTTAGATTTCGAAATCTTTTTTGTATCTAGTTGTTTTTCCTTCATCGTTCATCGTTTGCATTGTTCAATCTGTTATCCATGTTCATATATATTATATTGCATAAATTTTTTTTCCACCTATCCATCCATTGTTTCAACCACTAACATATCCCTAGCATCTAAATCATCCATTCATAAGCTTCTGCCATAAAATCATCTACAAAGTTCGCACCTGATTTCCAATCCGAAACTCTTTCTAGCCTTTACTAGATATCCAATTCGGAGGTTCATGAATAGTTAACTTTTGTTTCTAGACTACAAATTAGACATATAAGTATTTTTCGAGTATCTACAGAAAAATTTGCATCCTCTGACGATACTAGATTCAACAAATTCAAATTAGAAGTTTCTATTTTCGTGCTTCAAAGTTTCAGCATAGATTTAATAGAAATTCAAGATTTTTTTCGGGCCACATCTTTCATCATATTGATCTGAAACATGGTCATGTAGCATCTTTTGTGCTTTTGGTAAAGATAAAAATATTAGAAAAATAAAAAAATTTGAACATCAAGAAGCAGAAAATTAAGCTTTGCTGATTTTACAAGTGCTGAACAATTTGCTAATTTCGGAAGCTTTACCGTTTATGTTGTTGCTGCCCTTTGATATTTTCATTTTTATTCTTGTAATATCTGAATTTTTTATATGATTGAAACAGCAAATAGAACATAATACTTATAACACTTATTCCATATTGCTATCTATTATAGAATTGTATTCCACTAATAAATTTTTAACCCTCCAAGCTCCACATATTCACCTCTAGTCGGCACTGTATTCGATCTTGCAATTGCTACACCATTGATTTCAGGTTTCTTCTGCCACTGGTTGCACCATCTTTTACTTTGCTTTTGTAAAAACCTTACAAGAGCTCGGTAAGGCGCTTTCTTTTATGGAATTTTTACCACCCATTCCATTGTAGTTATAGGAATAATATTTTGCGCTGTCTATGTGCTATTTTTTTAACCATACAGGAAGAAAAGGGGGTGAATACAAGTTGAGTAGTACTTTGCAAAGAGTCCTTGATAATCTCGATGCAACTTTTAAAAAGCAAAAAGAGTATGCGGACAATATGTTGGCAAACCTTGAGAGAATTAATCCACCTCAGAGAGATGATGCTCGTGATTAAAAGACGCTTGAGGTTTGAACCATTGCTACATCATCACCTTCCAGGAATAATTATATCTATTCATCTCTTCCTTTATATGATGGTTTAGATTCTATTAAATATATTGCTTAGGAAAGAGAGATTGATAATATATTTGGGTAATGCCGTATGTGTGAAAGGAGAAATCTTTTGAATGTTGCTAGTGTTTTAGTTGATAGTGCTTCAACTTGGTGGCAATGTTTATATATGACTATAAAATTTCCTCGGACATAGAGTGATGCTAAAATTTTAATGAGAGAAACTTTTGTTCATATATCTTCTTAACCTATGTCTAATTGTGATGTAAAATATTTGGAGGAGGGCCTTTCTAGTGTACCTCTTATTGCACCTATCACTTTGCAGGAAATTGAGATGAAACAAGAAAATGACAGGATACAAACATAGAGAAAGAAGAGATACACAATATTCCATGCATAATCCAAGATGAACTGATCATAATACGTTAAAAGATATTGCTGAAAATGAGAAGAAACTCATTGAACATCGATCTACAACAGGTGACAATATTTTAGTCATGCTAAAATTTCTTGTCTATCCTACTATTGTAAAGCAACCGCTAGTATCTCCATTTATCTATTTATCTTTGTCAATATTTAATTTATCCACTGGTTCTTGTGATATTGCAGAGTTGTGTGCTAATATTTATATTATTCTATGCAACAAAAAATGAATGAACTTGATAATTCTTATTTTTTATCCATCCACTAGTGCTGAAATTAAATATTTAACTCCCATTACATGTGAAAATGATGAAGTAAAATTGCTATCTTCTCCAAAAACATTGGTATATTGAATATGGTGCTCTTTGTGATCTAAGTTATGTAGAGAGTAATGCTTCCCCAAACTGAATTGCCTCTGTTTGTTAAAAATAATTTTTATGCTACAGGCAACTATGAGCATAGAGGTGTGTTTATGGTGCATAGAGTTTATATTTGCACAAATTTTAAATTCTCTCGCATAGTAAAAATAAATGACAAACTAGATGATAAAAATACAACATATCATGCCATGTCGTGTTTATCTATTTTTTTAAGGCACCACACTTTATGCCTTCACATAAGAATGATAATGATGATACTGATCATGCGGATTATTTAGAAAATAAATTTTGGCAAAAAATTGATCTTTCTGATTTTTATGATTCATGTGATGCTTTTGGATGCAAAGATGCTTTGTTTGCATGTCGTGATCTTTCTAGCTATTTGACTGCCCCTGCTACTAACTATTTGCAGAAGTATTATGATACTATTCTTGAAGAAATACCTCCGGGACTTTTACCCATTCGAGTGAGTGATCACAAAATTGAGTTAATTTTCGAAGCAAGTTTACCAAATCATGCTAACTGAGGGAGCAAGCCAAGAACAACTTGCTATCAAGAAGGAGAGAATGATGAGATTATAAAGATCTTTGAGCCACCAAGTGATTGTATTTAAATATCCCCGTGGCCTCTACCTTTTTATGCATATTACAGGGCATGGTGGAGTCGAGGTTCTGACAATAAACTTGAGTCGAATATGACTCCAAAACAAAAAGAGGGATAACGAGGACATCACTGCACAATAGTCAAGATTAGAGGAGAACTCATTCCTAAACATATGTCATCTTTCGTTTGAGAATAGATTGCTACCTAATAATTTTATCATGATGAAGAACATTGAAGAGGAGCAAGGAAAATTGAAGAATAACTTGGAGATGCACAAGACAATGAAGAACATTTAATTCCCAAAGAAATCTGAATCCAATTCGAGTTCGAGTCCGAGTCAGACTCCAGGTGCAGCCCGTACTAAAATAAATGCCTAGGTCGCGTACAAACTCCATTTTAAATGTTCTACATATGGATAAAAAGCTAAGAAGGTAAGCTTTCCAACTAACCTAATCCTATGCCAAAATACCTCCTAGATGTCGAGGAATCATAGAAACAATATAAAGTTCAGAATTTGTCAGAGTGCTGTGCTACCATCTTTTGATCTTTGTACTGTGTATCTTTTCTAGACCCATTAGTATTAAGGTTTACCCTTAAAGACATATTAAACTCTATATAAGCAGTAGCCACCATCATTAGTTTAGGTTTTGATTAGTTTTCATCTGCTATAAAACAGTTTCACCATTAGACAGTTTGTTGGTTTCTAACTTTATGAGTTTAATTCAGATTTCGCAATTGAATTGTGTTTTTACTATTTTTGCTTATGTTCTTTGATTCGTATGCTGAGATTAGCCATCTTGGTGAGGTCAATCATGTGTGCACGATTGATAACCAAAGAAGAAGTAGTGCTGCAATTGCAGGGTTCGAATCGTGTTGATTTGAAGTCGGATCGATTTTGTGTTGCATCTTCACCAAATCGAAGGTTACCACAACCTGATGCAAGATCGGGAACTGGTACAAATCAAAAGTGCGGTCGCTTGAAGCAAGGTTCAACGCCCTTTGCACTTGGGCGGTTTAGGTGTGTTGAACATCAACATGCTCGGCCTCGCCCTTTAGTTAATGGTTGTGGCTCAAGCGCACGGATCCGACTCGCTCCTGGACAGCCTTGCCTATCAGTACGGAAAGGAATGCAATTTCTGTGTTCCGGGCGTCAACATCTATCGTGCTGGGTGACAGTCGCACTGTTCTCTTTTGGACTGATCCTTGGTTAAAGGGCGCAGATGTCGCCGATCTGTTTCCTAACCTTTTTCTCATCACCCGCCCCCAGTACAGGAACAAACCCTTGGTTGCGGATGCCCTGTCAAACAACGAGTCCGTTCGCGACCTGGCTGGTGGCCTTTCGGTGCAGTGTATCCTGGAGTACCTCCAGCTCAGAGAACTCCTGCAAGAGATAGTGTTGAGACTAGGGACGCCGGACCGTTTTCTTTGGAAGTGGTCGTCATCCGGTTTGTTTTCTTCGAGCTCAGCTAATTCGGCTTTGTTTATCGGACAGTCGGCCGTTGGACGCCTCTCAACTCTGGAAGACGAAGGAACCGAACAAATGTCGTTTCTTTGCTTGGCTCATCCTCCACGGCCGTTGCTGGACCTTGGACAGGCTCCAACACCACGGACTTCAGAATAATGGTCCTTGCGCTTTGTGCTGCCAGGAAGCGGAAACCATAGGTCACCTCCTCCTCTCTTGTGTCTTCAGCAGGGAAGTTTGGTTCTGCGTCCTTCGGCGTTGTGGCTGGCATGCGCTGACGCCACAGATGGATGACGACGTGGTGCCTTGGTGGCTCACCAGCGGTAAGCAAGTGGTCAAGGCTCGTCGCAAAGCCTTCGATTCCTTGGTGGTTCTAGTTCTTTGAATGATCTGGCTGGAGCGTAACTCCCGCATGTTCAGGCATTCTCTTCCTTGGCGTCGGTAGTAGCGGATAGGTCTTGGGACTTTGCCGCCTTGTGGAGCAAGGCTGGGTTGCTTAGTTGGCCGATGCTTGTAAATGAGTAGTCGGTGTTGATGTCTTGGTCGCGTGCATGGTCATTGGATGTACTGACAACGGGCTAGTTGTCGTGTTTGTAATTCTCTCCTTCTTCTTAATAAGAAACACGCCAAGCGCGATCTTGAAAAAAAAAGAGCTCTGGAATATTAGAGCTAGTTGCCCTGGGCCTTGGATTGTGCTTCGTGGCTTTAATTTGATTTACCGAGAAGAAGACAAGAATAACTCTAATATAGGCCGAGCGTCTATAGGCAGATTTTGGAAATGGTTAAATGATCTTGCACTGAAGGACATTCCCTTGCACGGTCATTAGTACACATCGTCCAATGGGCAGGGTGATCCTACATTGGTTCGGCTGGATAGAGTGGGTTGTACTTTATATTGGGAGGATTCATTCCCTAACTATGTCCTACAGACTGTGGCCTCTCAAGATTCAGATCATTGTCCGTTATTGCTGGGTTACATGACAAACAAAAGGGGGTAAAAAGAGGTTTCATTTTGAAGCTTTTTGGCCCAAGTTTGAAGGGTTTCATGATGCAGTTGAGGCAGCATGGATTGAAGTACAGTGGCAACATTGCCCTTTTGTCATTCTCTCTTAAACTAAATGCTACAGTGAGGGGTTTACAAAGCTGGAGTGATAAAAAGTTTGGCCACAACACGTTACAGCTAGAGATGGCTAATGAAATCTTGCGCAATCTTGAAATTGCTAATAGAAACCTTTCCCCTAGTGAAACATGGCTGAAAAATTGCGTCAAGAAGCACACATTAGCCCTTGCTTCGCTCATGCACACCATAAAAAGAATAAGGTCACGTATCACGTGGTTGAAGGAGGTGATGCAAACACAGCATTATTCCATACCCAAGCAAAATTCAGTAAAGGTAAGAGTTTTATCGCTAAGGTGACTAATCTGGATGGCCAGTCAGTCACCTCGCATGAGCTATTGCTGAAGCTTTTCTGAACCTGTATGAATGTTACTCAGTACAGCAGAAGAACGGAATACCTTCATATAACCTAGAGGCATTGGAAGCACCTTTCTCTGAAGATGAGGTATGGAAAACCATCAAGAAACTTCCTCCTGATAAACCAGGGGCTGACGGGTTCACTGGCCGTTTCTGTAAGTCATGCTGGAATATAATCAAAGTGGATGTCATGGCAGCAGTCTGCTCGATTTGGGCCAGGAAATTCAGAAATATGCACCTGTTAAACAAAGCTTTCATTGTGTCGCTGTGACATCCCAAATTTTCAGGACAATTTAAAAATGAGAAATTCGAAATTGTTCCGACAATCACCCTAACATTTTTCTTCTCCTCCTCATCATCTCATTTCTTTCCTATTTCAAAAGGTAAAAACCTCACTAAATTAAAATTTAGCTAAACTGGAAATTTTAAAAAAAATATTAAAATTTGGAAGTGCGACAAGTGTTTGATTCTTTTTGCTTTGTTCGTTTTACCGTCTGTTTTCTCGCATTATCTGAATCCTAAATTCTACCAATTCTTTAGAGTTTGCTATCCAATCCTTGAATTCCATTAAAGCAATTCCAATCTAATTTCCAGAAGTCATATTTTGGACTGTGGGCCGCGGCCGCGTTCTTCACCCCTCTCCGGCGCAGACCCAACCTTCTAACCTTTCCTGCACGCCCGGCCCACGCGCAAGGCCCAGCACGGCTCGCCATCGGCCACGCCACTCCCAACTGCCGCGGTCGGACGCCGTCGCGTCAACCGTCACGCCGCCGTTGCGCCGTTCCACAGGATACCGCTGCGCCCACAGCTTCGCGCACGGTTTGGACAGACGACGTCGCGGCCAGCACTCTCCGTCGGACGCCGTCGACCGCGCCACGGGCCTGGCCACGCGCCGCGCGTGCGCTCTTAGCCCCTGCCGCGTCGTTACGAGGCCTGTCGCGTGCCTCGCCACACACCGTGCGAGCTCGACACGGCTGCCACAAGCTCACCCACGCGTCGTTCGTCATTGAAGGCATGTCGGCTCTGCCTCCAACTTGGGTCCCCTCCGCCGGAAACGGCAGCATCCAGCCTCCTTCTCGCTCCTCGCACCGAGCCGCCCTCCCCGACCTTGTGCTCTGTCGCCGAGCGCCGCTGTGGCACGCCGTCTGCCCCTTCGTGGCCGGCCACCTACGACGCCTCCCCGGCACCCTTGAGCACTCGAGGACGATCCAAGCGCCGCCCACCTTCTCCTCGATTGGAATCCCGTGCCGTCACCACCGAATCGGGCCCCGATTTTGTCATTCCCATTCGGCCACCCCTGCTCGTCGAGCCGGCCGCCGCCGGAAATTCATCGCCGTTGAACCCGATTTCCCCCTCCAACCAACTCCCTCAGCACCACATCGAGCTCCTCTACTGATCCCCGGCCGCGTCAAGCCGTCTCCGAACCTACAGGCTGCCGGCGCCACCCTCTGTCGTCGCCGGCACAGCTCAGCGCCACTCCAGCCTCACCGTGACCACCAACGGACGCACAGCGCCGCCCTGTCCCTCCTACGCGTGTTCCCCTACTCCCCAGGTCCTGCAAACGGCTTAGCACCATGCGCCGCCGCTGCGCGCCGGCTGGCCTCAACTGCCAGCGCCCCCCAGCACCTTCTTCGTGCATCTGAGGCTCTTGAGAAGATACCCGCGCCGCCCTGCCTCTCCTCCGCCAGGTCCCGAACCTCCTCGGCCGGCCTGCCTGCCGTCGAAGTCCAAGGCCGGGGGAGTGGACCGGCCCCTGGCCGGTGCCCATCGAGCTGTGGACAGGGACCCCAAATTCTGTTTGAGAAAAATTATGGGCCCCATGGTAAAAACATTTTACAGAAAAGCTCCCCGATTTCTTGTATTTTTACAGTACAGTCCTATCCCTATATACATCAAGACCCCCATTCATTTCTGGTGTTATAGAAACACCCATGCATACACACACACCCTGAGGGTTGGACACGGTAGTCGGCATGTGTCCCTGACACGGTAGCCGGCTGATCCGTTCATATGTGTCCTGGGGCACGGACACGGCCACGTCCGTGTAACCCCGAATCAGAGCTTGGACACGGTCACCTTTCTGTGACTCCGACCTGTGACCCGAACGCGATCATGGCCCTGTGACCACAAACATGATCAGGGCCCCGTATCCCCAGAGACAGACACGGTCACTACCCCGTGTCCACAGACAAAGTCACAGTTCACGTTTCCACATATGCACGGACACGTCACAGTTCACGTGTCCACGTGTGCAGGGACAGGGTCACAGTTCACGTGTCCACGTGTCCACGGACACGGTCACAGTTCACGTGTCCACGTGTCCCCGGACATGTCACAGTCCACATGTCCACAGACACGATCACAGCTCACATATTCACGTGTCCACGAACACGTCACAGAACTCTGTGTCCAAGGAGAAATCACCGATTCTGGACACCCGTGTGTCCAGGGGCTGTGGACACAGGCCGAATAACGTGTCCACGGGATTTTTCTCGATTCTAGACGCGCAGGTGTCCAGAGGCCGTGAACATAGGCCGAGCCATGTGTCCACGCAGCCTTTGCTAGTTTTCGGTCACAGACCACCTGGCAACATAACCACGAGGTTTGTCCCTTATTTCACGCCTGCACACACACACCCGACAGCTGTGGACACATGCCGGATAGCGTGTCCACGGGTGGATTTCTTGTTTTCCATCGTGAACACCTTGTTCGCCTCACCACCGCCACACCTCAACTCCGTTTTCAGTGATTTCGGCACCGTTGGAACCGTTGTCTCGAGCCCCACCACATCGAATCATCCCAACCTCAGCCAACATCTGATCCTGCTGGTTTGTTTTAATAGTAAGTTCTTCACAGAGTTTAATTGCTTGTTTCTTCTATTGGTTTTATCGATGCTAGTACAGGTCATTAATTATGATGCATCTCTAGGCATAGATTCATAATAGCTAGTGTGCACCCCATCATAGCATGACTTCATTATTTAGCACACATTAGTATGCATACCCATGTTAGCACTAAGTAATATAGTCTAAGGTTAGAATCATATGATTAGTAGTTAAATACAAGTAGCTAAATATTACTCCCTCCGTTCATAAATATAAGTCATTCTAGCATTCAAAATTTGTTCCTCAATATATGTCATTCTCACTTTCCAATACACATTTCTCTCTTTTCAATACACTTTCTCTCTTGCAATAAATCTCTATCTCTTTCCTCCTCGTTTTCTGCGTACCATACTTTTTCACTTTTTCTTCATTCTCGTGCCCAGAGCTAGAACGACCAATAAAAGTGAACGGAGGGAGTAGAAAGTAAGTGATTACTTAGATAGCAGCCCATAAGTGTCCTGCCATGCATTCACTCATGCAATAGCACGCAATAGCATATGTACCACTTGCTAGTTTTAGTAGTTTAATTACACAAATTAAACTAAGTAATTAATCATTAAGCACCTAGGATGACGCACCCACATATGTATAAATTAGATAATTAACAATAGCGCTCTGCCTACACCGCACCATAGTTGATGTCATCCTCTTAATGTGGTAGTTTAGCTGTAATTGTAGAGTCAAGTAATTAGTCACTAGGAAGCACGTGCAACATGTCGGCCCACGCTAGTGCACGTGCTGCCTATTTAGCATTAATGGTATAAATACAAGAATAACTCAATAGCTAATTATTAGCCACTCAGTAATTATTAAGATCACCTACATAATAGGAAGTAAACGTTGAATAGCCGCATATACATCTTACCTGCATTAGTGCACGTAAGCGCCAGTGAACCATGCTAGTTAGCTATAAGCCTAGAATCTTATAATTAATCTCTACACACTAGAGGTTACATACTAGGAACTAGATAACTAAATGGTACACTATACACTCCACGTATCCGCAACTTATGCCAATATACTTATGCGTACACTTATACACGATGTACATGCACGATTGTCATGCGACGTCGTAGGGCCCGCGTGCACGTGCACCATAGCCTAACCATGGCACCCATACTGTTATGTCTCCCTTCGCATCGAATCTAGTATACATTCCACTGAGCCATAGCTTAATATATCAGCCACCGCATCATGCATGACTTGCACTAGTTTTTCCTCGCAGAGTTTAATTGATTCTTATTCGGAGTTCATTGGATTTTATCGCTTTTTCTCGAGCCTTGTTTCTTTTTTGGTAGTTTTATTAGGTGTTTCCTTTCGCGTAGATAACGCTGAGTGTAAGGAAGAGTCAAGCTTCAAGTGGAGCCAGAAGGATTGCGTGTGGAGAGAAGCACGAGGATTTGGATGCGAAGCCAGAGATAGAAGACTAGAATCTTGATGAAGAAGCCTCCGACCTCAAGCTCCGAAGATTAGGAGTTTGCAGGCAAGCTCTAACCCCTTGATCATATTGAACTTATATTTTGCTAATGCTCCTATAGTGCCTATCTATACTGCTATGCATGATATTTTGATTTAAAACATTGTGTTAGTTATAATCCTACTTGATTGATTGTTTTACTGATATTAGTGTCAGTTACTTAGACATTAATATTAAGTACCTTGATTGCCCGTTGACAATACCCTCCTTGTTAACTATAGGTCTCCCGTCTTTAAATAATTTTAAAGAACCGAGAGTTGCTTTGTTTAGTAGAATGCTTAGGACCCCAATTTCGGTGCCTTGCACTACCACACCATACATCATTCGTTTACAAAATGCGTTAAATTGTGTTTGGTGGTGTGCGTAAAAAGAAAAGAGTGGGGATTAGTACAACTGGTGCTAGGTGAAGAGGGATGATTCTGGTCGTGGGGTGGGGCTCACAAGAGGTGATGGTGATAGGTGTATAGTCTTCGGTGTGGTCCACCTGCCGTGGACGAGTCTGCCACCCCTGCCATATAAGGACCGGTTCGTTAGCGCTCGACTTAGCAATTTTCGTGCAACCACAGAACTTGTACATTTTGGGCGAGACTTATTCCCGCTACGTAGGTTTTCTACATTGAGCCACTAGGAGGTCAAAGTGACACAAGAGGCCAGGAGCAAGGCGTGAGATAATTCGCTGCCCGGCTTTCGACCATGTAATTGCCCACGTCATGGGACCGTAAGCCCACAGATATAGCCCCTGGTTTGGTAATACCAGGTGTAGTAGGGGACCAAAAAAATATGTGACTGTGGTAAATCTTCACGATCCGGCTCCGGGAATGCACCGTTGCGTCATCGGGAGTGAAACCCCGATGGATAGCCCCTAGATGCGTCTTGTGTGGAATCTGTGGAAACCTATGTAGTTGTGGGGTAAGCGTTATGCAACTCTGTTGAACAGAAGTAACATAACCTGTGGGTACAGTGTACAACCTCTGCAGAGTGTAAAATCCTTTCGGATAGGCTGTTGTCACGGTATTAGCATGCTATTTGTTCGGGTACCCTACGATTAGTTTTCTATGATATCCTTGGCGTGTGAGTGGGTGTAGGTGCCCGTGTTTTGTGTTTTGGAAAGTGTCTGGATGGGATAGTAAAGGCCCTTCCATTTAAAATTTAGGAACTGGCAAGAATGGTTTATGCTCCCCCAGGTCCAACCCACTAAAATATAGACAATAAATGTTTTCACTCTCCTTTAAAAATCTTCTGTAGTGAACCCTGCATAAAAACTAGCTTATCGTAAAAATTGAACCCCGTAGCCTCATCTTTGCTACAACCAAATGTGCATCTAAACATATTCCCTTGCCTTGTGTTAGAGCTTGCTGAGTACCTTATGTACTCACCCGTTTGCATTTGTGGTTTTAGACAGAGAGGACCGCGTAGGTGACGACGTGCTGGGTTTTAGTTCTGCTTCCCAAGTCTGCTTGTGGATTTGGGGCCTTGGTGTTCCGTTGCTTGCTTCGCTTTTGGCTGGCCGACCGGTGTTGGATCATAGAGATCCTCACCGCGAGCCGCTAAAAGTTCTGTCTCAGGTATCTATTTTCTTTTTGAAGTATGCTTTCGATATACATTCTGTTGTGTTGTGCATATCAGCTACTGATCCAGGGACTGATACATGTATCACAGTGCATTCCGAAAACGGGTGCCACAGTTGCTAGCCAAGAAAGATGTTATTCATGTCAAGGACTTTTGTTCCATCAGTCCTGTTCATAGCTTTGCTATAAGCTTAACACAAAATTATTGGCTAATCGACTAGCAGATAAACTACAGGACATGATCTTGCCTAACCAGAATGCTTTTTTACATACAGTGTTTAGCACATCAGTTGCAATTGGTGGTTGTTCCATTTGACAAGTGTTGTTCTTCTGTATTTGTTTTTTAATTATACCACTTTGATTGTCAATACAATTAATGCTTCTTGCAAGAGAAGAGATCAACTGTTTCAACAACACCATGAGAATATTGTGAACAAATTGGAGATTGGTCAAATATTTACGGAAAGATGGAGGAATCAAGAAACAAACCTTGCAAGACCTGGAGATACTCGATGGGGGTCACATCATAAAACTTTGTGTTATCTTTTTCTCATGTGGAATGCAGAGAACTACTGCTTCTGGTCTATCGAAGCAAATAGAAAGCTTATGATCAGATTACTGGGAAAAACTAATGATTTGTCACAATTCTTGCAAAGGAAAGATCAGAACATTGTTCGAGCTATTGGATTGATTGGTATAACACTTCAGAAAATTAATGACATAAGAGATCATGGTTGGGATGACCTATTTGAGGAGGTAAAGAACTTTTGTATTGAGCATCACATTATTATGCCAAATACAGAGGACAACAGTTAGAGGTCATTCAAGGGGTCGTGGTGGGCAGAAGATAACTTACAACCATCATTTCGAACATGAAATCTTCAATGTGGTAAATGACAAGATAATTGTTAAATTAAATAATCGTTTTGCTGAGGGATCTACTCAATTGATGAGGTGCATAGCTTGCCTTGATCCAAGAATTTTTTTGCAAATTTTGATGAGGACAAACTAATTGAACTTGCTAAGATTTATGCCACTGATATCTCCCAATTATATAAGTGTGTAGTCCTTAAGAGACCAACTTGAGATATTCTTAGCTGATGTGAGAGCTGATCCTAGTTTCACTAATTGTATTGATCTTGGTAATCTTGCTATGAAATTGGTACAAACTGATAGGCACAGGACCTTTTCTTTGGCTTACCGCCTCATTGAACTGGCTTTGATATTTGCCTGTTGTAGCCGCAACGATGGAAAGAACCCTCTCAGCTATGAATAGTGTCAAGACTGAATTGAGAAATAAGATGGGTAATGAATGGTTCAATCATAGAATGGTCCTTTATATTGAGCGAGATGTATTTGCGAGCATAAAAGCTGATGACAGTTTACATCACTTTCAAGAACTGAAGTCACGGAAGGCAAAACTACCCGAACAACCTTGTGCTAATGGTATGTTACAATTTTTACAATCTTGGTCAACAATATGCTAAATATTTCCTTGTAATTTTTCATCCACTATTTCATTTACTTTCAACTTTTCATAGGAAATCAAGGTTCAAGTGCAGTTGTGATGAGGACACCACACCTTCCATTCCAACCATTGATGGACCAATCACTCGAGCCCGTGCACGTAAGATCAATTATGTGATTCTGCTTATGAATAATGGAGAGGACCCAAATGCAAGGGAAGTCCTACCGGAAGGTCTCGGACTCCTGAACAGCACCATTTTGTGACGACCACCACGACTTCAAACAAACTCTGATTTTTTATGTTTAAGTACTTGTTGGAAAGCTCCTCACATCTACTTTCCAACGGATCCAGCCTCATCTTCATACCATATCGAAGTTAGAGCCAATCGTCATTTGAAAACAGAAGGTGCTGCGTCACCTAAACTTGGGCAGTTGGCCCGTGTATCAAGTTGAGCCCATTAGAGGCGTGTCCTACGGTTTGAGGGCGATCTCAGCACCCCTGTGGTCGTCCTTTCTCCTATTTAAAGACCCCAGCCGCCGCCAAAACACTTGGATTTTCTTTTGTTATAGTTTAGCTCTTATGTAAACTTTCTGATCTTCAGTTGTGTCCAACGACCACCTGTTAGACAGCTTTGAGAACCCCATATTGTAAGAGATTCCTGGTTTGCCACATCTTGTTTTTGCTTATTCTTTGATTGCTTGCATGAATTGATCTTCGTGATCAGGTTGATCTTGCTGTCCAACACGGTCAATAATCATTCGGAGTTGGTTCTGCGATTGCTAAGGCACACACGGCCTGTTCGTTTGTAGTCGGATCGTGAGGGTCGACTCCATCAAATCGATAGCTATCACCTCATCGAAAGATCGGGCACCTCAAGTCCTATCAAGTGGCATCAGATTTCAGGTTTCTCAGTGAGATCTCCTCACTCTTGTCTTTAGTTTTATTTTGTTTTTCCTACTGTCCACAGAAAAGCCAAAAAAATACTTGATTTGTTCCCGCTGTCCCAGACCTTTTGGCCTTTGCATCTTCTTTTTAGTAGTTTGTTTTGTTGAGTTCGTGCTGCATTTGATCGGTTAGAGTTGCTGTTTCAACCGTATATTTACTTTCCATAATCATCTCATTCAACTTTCCATATTCCAAAAATCTGGATGCAATCTGTAAAAGAGAGAAAGAATCAAAACAAATCCAGAAACCTTGATCTCACGAAATCTGGAAATAATCAAGGAAAATCAAGAAACAATCTTCCATAATCAGGGTGCAATCCACGAAATCAAATCAAGATCCAAATTTGCTGGAAATAACAGATTCGGTTACTTGATTTTTGTTGTGAAAGGAAAGAGCCATATCTCTCTCATCCGTTCCTTGTTTGGTACGTTTGAGCACAATCTGGAAAGTTTAGGGCGTTATCTTTCCAACGGATCCGACCTTGCCACGAAACTCCACCCGAGCGCATCGCAATAACAAAAGTGCTCTAATATCTACTATAAAAAAAACATCTGTTCATCTTTTGAGACTAGTTGTTGCATGTTACATAGGGTAGGAATTTGTTACTTTACATTACCCTACCTTACGTAGTCAACTAGCGTCTCTCCTTGTACTTGGTGTGAAAATCTTTCCGTTGCTTGCATCAAGTCACGTTTTTCTTAGCTCACCATTTGCTACGTTTCTTCTTGTAGCAGCAACTCGTACTGAAATTTTGAGCACTTATTCAACATTGCATTTGCTAAATTGATTGTGCTAACCCTTGCTACAAAGTGAAACTACCCTAGCTCCACAGATTTCTACAGCAAATAGAGTTTGTGTCCCTGGCAATCACTCCACCAATCTCCACTGGTTGACACCGTTGGCTGCAAGTCACACTTCCTTGTATGGTAAGAACTTGATACTGGTTCCGACCGAGTGATCCACATCCTAGTAGTTGTAGAGCACACATTTGTTTCTCTACTTTGTTGCTAACAATGGCAGGACCTACGGAGGCATTCAACAAGGCGTATCCACATTCTCCTCGTACCAGGGGTATCATCATGCATTTTGAGCGGCAAGTACAGCTGCAAGTCAATGGATTAGCAGAAGATATTCATGTAACACATAAACGCCTTGGTACATTAGAAACTAGTCAAATTGAAACAGGTACCACTCTTGCTGACTTGCTGAAATGAAGACAGCACAAGCCACCACCAACACCAACCTGGCCACCATTATGAAGCGGCTTGAGGTGCTGTCCCTACAAATTACAAATGTCGTCCAACAACAAGCTGCCCACAGTGAGATTGATGAACATGTGGAGGCTGATTATGGTGGTGACACCGAACAGGAAGATCTTCCCCGCAATAACAACCATCGAGAACGTCGTCGCCAGAATGCAAATCAGCGCGGACAACCTCAGCAAAACAACCGTCATGCGGTACGTAACCAGGATGATTCATTTGCTAATGTGAAATTTTCTATACCTCCATTTAATGGCAAATATGATCATGATGCTTATCTTGATTGGAAACTTGCTGTTGATAAAAAATTTGCATGCCATGCTGTTCCCACTGTTTCACAAGTTAGGGCTGCTACTAGTGAGTTTACAGATTTTGCTTCCATTTAGTGGCGTGAACATTGCAGCAGAGATCCTAGTAACATCCTCACCACTTGGAAGGCATTGAAAGCACTCATGCGTCATAGATTTGTTCTATCATATTATGCTAGAGATATGCTTAACAAACTGCAACGGTTGAATCAAGGAACAAAATCTATTGAGGAGTATTTTCAAGAGCTACAGACAGGTATGCTTCGTTGTGGCTTAGTTGAGGATGATAATGCGGCAATGTCACGTTTTTTGGGTGGACTAAACCATGACATTTAGGATATTCTTGATTTCTATAACTATCACAATATCACGCGTTTATTCCATCTTGCTTGTAAAGCTGAACGTCAAGTGCAGGGACGACAAACGACGACACGAGCTAACTCTTTTGCAGGACAGACCACAACGTTCAAGCCATTCACACCGTCGACTACTTCACAGTCGGCATCACCATCTCCTGCCAGCAGCAAAACACGAGTTTCTACACCATATTTGTCCACTCCAACAACGACCAAACCTCCACTAGGTAATCCAGCACCTGGCACCTCGGTTGTCTCCACGGGACGCACAAAAGACATCTAATGTCATCGTTGCAAGGGCTATGGACATGTCATACGGGACTGTCCAAACAAGCGTGTCCTAATTGTTCATGAGATGGTGAGTATTCTTCAGCTAGTGATATTGATGAAGACACACTTGCTCTGCTTGCCACTAACATTGCAGGACAGGACGAAGAACATGTTGCTTCTAATGCTGCTGATAAGTATTTGAGCCTTGTTGTACAACGTGTCCTCTGTACGCAGGTCGCTCCACAAGAACAAAACCAACAACACAATCTGTTCCACACTAAAGGTGTCATTCAAGAGAGGTCTATTCGCATAATCATTGATGGGGGAAGCTGTAACAACTTGGCAAGCACAGATATGGTCGAGAAACTCGCTCTCCATACTCGACCGCATCCCCATCCCTATCACATTCAATGGCTCAACCAAGGTGGTAAGATGAAGGTGACACGCTCTGTACGCATCCACTTTTCTATGGGTTCGTATCATGATTCTGTTGATTGTGATGTTGTTCCGATGCAAGCATGCTTTTTGCTGCTTGGTAGACCGTGGCAATACGATACTGATTGTGTGCACCATGGCCGCACAAACCAATACTCACTCATCTTTAAGGGCAAGAAAATTATTTTTCATCCTATGTCCCCAGAACAGATAATTAAGGATGAACTTGCTAGAGCAAACAGAGAGAACAAACATAGTGATTTGCAAATTTTGCAAAAAAGAAATTAAACTAAAAGCTCCTGTTTTGCTAGCCACACATGATGATCTTGATGAGTGCAATGATGCTAGTCTTCTTTACTATGCTCTCATGTGTACACATGTATTGTTCTCACTTGATGATGTGCCGCCTGTTGTTGTACCACCAACTGTTACTAAGATTTTGCAGGACTTCTCTGATGTTTTTCCGAATGATATCCCTGCTGGTCTTCCTCCTCTTCGTGGCATTGAACACCAGATTGATCTCATTCCAGGATCATCATTGCCGAACCGTGCGCCATACCGCACTAACCCAGAGGAAACAAAAGAAATTCAGCGTCAAGTACAAGAATTGCTTGAAAAGGGATACATTCGTGAGTCTCTTAGTCCTTGTGTTTGTTTTGTTAGTGTCCAAGAAGGATGGTTCATGGCGCATGTGCATTGATTGTCGTGCCATTAATAACATAACAATTCGCTATCGTCACCCTATACCAAGGTTAGACGATATGCTTGATGAGCTAAGTGGCGCTATTCTATTCTCTAAAGTTGATTTGCGTAGTGGGTATCATCAAATTCGCATGAACTTGGGGGATGAATGGAAAACAGACTTTAAAACAAAATTTGGTTTATATGAATGGTTGGTCATGCCTTTTGGATTGACTAATGCTCCCAGCACTTTCATGAGATTAATGAACGAAGTTTTGCGGGCTTTTATAGGCAAGTTTGTGGTTGTTTATTTTGATGATATTCTGATCTATAGCAAGTGTTTGGAGGACCATTTGTACCATTTGCATGCTGTTTTTGATGCTTTGCGAACTGCACGTCTTTTCTAGAACTTGGCTAAGTGTAGCTTCTGCACAGACTGTGTTTCTTTCCTTGGCTATGTTGTTACAGCACAGGGTATTGAAGTGGATAGCACCAAGATTGAAGCAATACAAAGCTGGCCATCTCCCACCACTGTGACGCAAATTTAGAGTTTCCTTGGACTTGCTGGATTTTATCGTCGGTTTGTTCATGATTTCAGCACTATTGCTGCTCCATTGAATGAACTCATGAAAAAGGGTGTTCCCTTCTCTTGGGGCCCAGCACAAGAAGAAGCCTTCCTAATTTTAAAAGATAAGTTGACCCATGCACCCTTACTTCAGCTCCCTGATTTCACTAAGATGTTTGAGCTGGAATGTGATGCTAGTGGAATTGGGTTAGGGGGCGTTTTATTGCAGGACGGAAAACCGGTAGCATATTTTAGTGAGAAATTAAATGGCGCCAGTTTGAACTATTCCACTTATGATAAAGAACTTTTTGCGTTGGTTCGAACTCTTCAAACATGGCAACACTACTTGTGGCCTAGGGAATTCATTATTCATTCAAATCATGAATCTTTGAAACACATTTGTAACCAATCAAATCTGAACCGTAGGCATGCTAAATGGGTGGAATTCATTGAGTCTTTTCCTTATGTTATCAAGCATAAGAAACGGAAAGAAAATGTGATTGCCGATGCTTTATCTCGTCGCTACACTATGCTCTCACAATTGGATTTTAAAATTTTTGGGCTGCAAATTGTGAAGGACCAGTATTGTCTTGACCTTGATTTCAAAGACATTATTTTGAATTGCAAAGAGGGCAGAAGATGGGGAAAATACTTTATGGATGATGGATTTTTGTTCCGTGTTAACAAGTTATGCATTCCAGCTAGTTCGATTCGTCTTTTGCTGTTACAGGAAGCACATGGAGGTGGACTCATGGGACATTTTGGTGTTAAGAAGACGGAGGACATCCTTGCAGATCATTTTTTTTTTTGTCGAAGATGCGACGTGATGTGGAAAGATTTGTCGCTCGCTGCACTGCCTGTCACAAAGCTAAGTCACGAATCAACCCCCATGGTTTGTACAGTCCTCTTCCCATCCCTACTTCTCTTTGGGAGGATATTTCAATGGATTTCGTTTTAGGACTGCCTAGAACTAAGAAGGGGAGGGAAAGCATCTTTGTAGTTGTTGATAGATTCTCCAAAATGGCTCACTTCATTCCTTGTCACAAGAGTGATGATGCGACTAATGTTGCTGATTTGTTCTTTCGCGAAGTTGTTCGCTTACATGGGGTGCCAAAAACAATAGTCTCAGATCGTGATACAAAATTTCTTAGCCACTTTTGGAGAACTCTATGGTACAAAATGGGGACAAAATTACTTTTCAGCACCACATGTCATCCCCAAACTGATGGTCAAACTGAGGTAGTTAATAGAACTTTATCTACCTTAGGGCTGTTTTGAAAACAAATCTTAAACTTTGGGAAGATTGTTTACCTTATGTTGAGTTTGCCTACAACCGTTCTATACACTCTACCACACACATATGCTCTTTTCAAATTGTATATGGTTTTATTCCCCCGGAACCAATTGATTTGATATCTATTCCACCTTCTGGTAAAGTTAATTTTGATGCTGAGAAACATGCCCAATTCATGCTGAAAATACATGAGCAAACAAAATAGAACATTGCACACACAAATGTAAAGAATCAGGTTGCTGGTAGTAAAGGAAGGAAACTCATTACTTTTGAACCTGGTGATTTGGTTTGGGTACACTTAAGGAAGGATCGTTTTCCTAATTTACGCAAGTCTAAGTTGATGCCTTGTGCTGATGGTACAATCAGAATATTACGTAAAATTAATGATAATGCTTATAAAGTTTATCTACCTGCCGAATATGGTGTTTCTTCTACTTTCAATGTTGCAGATTTGAAGCCATATGTAGGTGATGAAAAAGCTATTTCGTCGAGGACGACTCTAATTCAAGAAGTAGAGGATGATGAGGACAACACACCTTCCATTCCAACCAACCATTGATGGACCAATCACTCGAGCCCGTGCACGTGAGATCAATTATGTGATTCTGCTTATGAATAATGGAGAGGACCCAAATGCAAGGGAAGTCCTGCCAGAAGGTCTCGGACTCCTGAACAGCACCAGTTTGTGACGACTATGACGACTTCAAACAAACTCCGATTTTGATGTTTAAGTACTTGTTGGAAAGCTCCTCACGTCTACTTTCCAACGGATCCAGCCTCGTCTTCATAACATATTGGAGTCAGAGCCAATCGTCATTTGAAAACAGAAGGTGCTGCGTCACCTAAACTTGGGCCGTTGGCCCGTGTATCAAGTTGAGCCCATTAGGGGCCTGTCCTAGGGTTTGAGGGCGACCTCAGCACT
The DNA here is from genome assembly GCA_001602275.1 of Zoysia japonica. Lineage (NCBI taxonomy): Eukaryota > Viridiplantae > Streptophyta > Magnoliopsida > Poales > Poaceae > Zoysia > Zoysia japonica. The sequence goes on along the minus strand of BCLF01000006.1, from coordinate 5,007,156 downwards.
CCTGTGGTCGTCCTTTCTCCTATTTAAAAGCCCTAGCCACCGTCAAAACACTTGGGTTTTCTTTTGTTATAGTTTAGCTCTTATGTAAACTTTCTGATCTTCAGTTGTGTCTAACGACCACCTGTTAGACAGCTTTGAGAACCCTATATTGTGAGAGATTCCTGGTTTGCCACATCTTGTTCTTACTTGTTCTTCGATTGCTTGCAGGAATTGATCTTCGTGATCAGGTTGATCTTGCTGTCCAGCACGGTCAATAATCATTCGGAGTTGGTTCTGCGATTGTTAAGGCGCCCACGACATGTTCGTTTGTAGTCGGATCGTGAGGGTCGACTCCACCAAATCGATAGTTATCACCTCACCGAAAGATCGGGCACCTCAAGTCCTATCAAGTTGTCAATGAAGTCATGGAAGCCTCAGAGGAACCAAATCTTTGTTAATTTAGGTACCTTATGTGTATTACTTTATGCTCTTTCATGTGCTAATATCTAGCTTTTGTGGTTTTCAAGAAATTTGCACTGCTCTATGGATAGTTTGTTATGGGCTTAGATTTGAGACGAAATGTGGCCCTAATCTTGTCGAAATCCTGGGTCCACCACTGTTTGGTGTGACATTATTAGTGGGCTCCTGTCTACATCTTTGACACAAATTCTGGGTCGCCTGGGGTAGCAATGCATCATGAGTGGGGGTTACAGTAGGGAGATCCCCTGTCTCCCATCTTTTTTATCTTATTTAGGGATACTTTGAACTTAATGTTCCAGCGGTCATCAGGGGAGAATTTACTAAAACCTCTATCGGCAAAAATATTGCAGCAATGAATTATTTTTTTTGTATGCTGATGATGCCATGGTGTTTATGAGGCCAAGTGCGGCTGATATAAATACAGCATTGGATATTCTCAATCTGTTTGGCAGCGCATCAGGCCTTAAGACAAATGTACAAAGGAGCAGCGTCCTCCCTATCAGCTGCTCGGAAATGGAGATAGAAGTTATACAAAGGTCCATGCCTTGTGAAATTTCAGTTTCCTAGCAAATATTTGGGTCTGCCTCTTACTCTGAGAAAGCTAAGAAAGACACAGATTCAACGCCTAATTGATCAGGTGGCTATTCTATTAACAAGTTGGAAAGCAGACTTCATGACGGGTGCGGGCAAGTTCTATTGAAGCTACAACCTTACTCACAGTCCTCTGTTGTGAATCGCTCTTGTCCCAAGATAGCCATGAAGTATTTTGGCCCCTATCTGATCACCGAGCATATTGGTGAAGCAGCATATACGTTTGCCCTGCCTGCAAATAGTCTCGTTCATCCAGTTTTTCACGTCTCTTAGCTGATGGCGTTTACACCGAATGCAACTCGTATCTTCTCCAATCTGCCTAACATTCCTTTTGACACTGCTGCTTTGGAGCCCCAAAAAATCCTAGACAGAAGGCTCACAAAGGAGATTTCGGCTGTAACTAAGTCTCGATCAAGTGGTCCTCTGCCGCAGGCACTGGCGGAGCCAGGTGGGTGGCCAGATGGGCTGCGGCCCACCCTGGGATACTGGGAACGTGATCGTTTTAGTACTGTAGTGTGCACTGTACCTCTGCTGCATTACACGAGCCTAGTTATTTCCCATCTACAGCCCACCCTGGCCTTCTGTAGCTCCGCCACTTGCCGTAGGAGATGGGACTGTAGCTTCTCAAGCCCATGTTTCCCACCGTTGCAGTCTGGGAAGAGCCTGCTTCTCAAGGAGGGAGTATTGTGACCCGCTACAGCGCCAAGGCGGCACCAGTCGGGACAATTAACATGGGACTGCCTGCAGTCAGCAACTGAACAAGCTTAGCGTGTGCTTTGTGTTGTGGGCCTAGGTAGTTATAAGCCAATGGCGTGATCGAGTTTGTTGAGAGTCGGTCATGCTGCCCCCTGGCTCTCTTCTGTTTTCTCTCAGCTCTCCCCTCTGTTCTTCCTGTACTAGAACAACATTACCAAAATCATATTATAGAAGAGAGATTGGCAAGGGGTGAGATCCACTGTCACTGACATGCTCTGCAGGCGAACCAAAAACGACATAGAGCCACAGGCTGAGAATACAGGACATAGTCATACACTATGTTGGCACAGCTAGAACTTGTTAAAAAAAACAACTTATTTGAGTAGTTAGTAAAAAATATATAAAAAATAAGTTGTTTTTAGTTTATTTTAAGAAGCAATTAAACTAATAAACTATAAAATAAATGTACTGTTTAGCACAATTTTCTCTTGCTTTTGAAAATAAGCTTTAAATAAACTATACTTAAACAGGGCCACGGAGGAGGCAGGAGGAAGGGGTTCAATGCGCTGAGGCGGCAGGGCTGGTCGAGAGAGTTCGGGCAAGAGAAGGGGCAGTAACTAGAATCCACGAACTTTCGGGTCAACAACAAGCAGGGCAGCCCAAATCCATTACAGGTACACTTTCTTTAAGGCTTACGTGCATATGTATACTCAAATTCCAAATCACTTTGGATTTTTCTTTTTTTTTTGCACATCAAACACGTTTTGGACCAATAACAAGAGATCTGGTAAATGGACCAACAATTTCTTCGTTACCCCAGAGGTATTTAATTTAATAAGCAAAATAGGGCAAGAAAAGACTACAGTGCTACCCATTTTTCATGGTTCGAACAAACCGCCGGAGTCCTGACTCCTGGAGAGAGCTACTACGTACCACTAATGAACAATCATATTTACTGTTCCGTCAGGATTGTGACAATAGCTCTTACGATCACATAATAAATCCGTAACAATTCGAGCTATCTATACACTCCCTCTAGTTTCAATTGTTGACACTGGTTAGCGCAAATTTATATTTACCAGTATCAACATTTAAAAACCAGAGGAATATGTGATAGTACAAACCGATTAACCGAATCAAACAACACTGATGTACGCACACAGCAGCTTCATGCACGCACGAAGTACGCATGCTTAGTGCACCAATAGTTATCAGCAGCAGTAGCCGTGGTTGTCATTCCCCGAGAGCACCTGTGTCAGCATTCTCACCGGTGCAGTCTCCGCCAAGCTGCCGCGGCCGCTTCCCTCCATCGGCCTCGCCGCCACCGCCATTGCTGCCGAGAGGAAGAAGAAGCTCAGGATCAGCAGCAACGTCGCCACTGCCGCCATGGCTGGCTCTCGACCGGGACAGGCGGATCTGCTGTTGTTGCACTACTGATTTTTTCTTTCTAGGAGTCTCGTTTTATAGGAGAGGTTAACAACGTCGGATGGATGCGACTTGGAAGACCTTGTGCGTTGAAGTTTGAATTCCATCGTCAGTAATATAACAATTGAATTTTCAGTTCAATCGTAAGAGTCCTTACTCTAGCAAGAAGTCATCGGCGTTAACAATGGTCGTGGCACAAGGCTTGAATCGCCCGCGCCCAATGTTTGGCTGTTCAGTCTCGCACGATTTTTTGGTCGGACAACGCGTGCGATCGACCAGGGAGGTTTCGCCCGGGTTTCCCGTTCATTCGTAGGCGGAAGTGTGTGTTTGGTCGAATTTTGTGCGTCCGTTGCCGTGGTAGACTGAGTTTATAGTTTTGTCAAAACATGTGCTTGCCGGCCCAGACGTGAAGTTAGAACAGAAGCTTGCTTAGATTCAAATGCGTCTGCATTCATAGTTGGTCAGCGAAGCAGAGTATGCACCGCCGGTACGTTTGGTTCGTGAGAGGAACAGTGCGTCAGTCAAGCTCGATTGCCACATTGGTCCTGGGCCTCCTGGCAAGTGACAATTTCAACTAAAACATGGCTTGCCTGGTAACCAGGCCAATTTTAATGAGCGTGGACAGCATCGCGTACTTCGTCTGGTTTCTAAATGTTGATATTGGTAAATATAAATCTGCGCTAACCAATGTCAACAATTAAAAACTAGAGGGAGTAAAAAAAATAGATAGCTAGAATTGTTGCGGTCATATTATGTGATCATACTCCGTTCTTTAATTAATGTCGCCGTTAACTTCTACATTCAAAAAATTTGTTCCAATGTGTGAAATTTTAAGTTGTGACTCAAATAACTCTAATGATAAGTCAAATTATAACAAATTATATAAAATTTATAAAAAATTTTGAATAAGATGAACGGTCAAAGTTAAATGTAGAAGTCAATGGCGACATCAATTAAAAAATGGAGGGAGTAAGAGTTATGGACATCGGCGCACACTATCACTATCCTGACTCAACACTAAATATGGTTGTTCATTCCGATGTAGCTCCCTCAAATAAACATGATTTGAATCGCGCAATCGTAGCACTAGTTCTATGATTATCAACGCTGCTCAATTGATTTTGTCAAGAAGACTAATATTTACCTACGAATCGAGAACACAGGTACGAACAAAGAAGAATGCAATACAAATGCGAATCCGAATGAAAATCACAATTGGAGTCTCACATACGGTGAAACTATATAAAACAGAATAATCTACATAAAACCCAAACCCTAATGGTGTGATGGCTACTGTATATAAAGAGTCGAGTGACATGCAAGACTCCTCTGGACGAAACACTAATGGGCTTAATATGATACAAGGTCGAACAGGCCAAGACGGTGACACAACACCCTGAAGATTCTCGAGGTCATATTGTTTTGGTAATTAACGGGGATCTAGGATAAATTTGTCCACGAGATTAGATTCAATGGAAAACTGAATATCCAAAATGGAGTCCGTATATTAACATGAGTGTCCATTTTAATGCGTATTGCTCCTGGATCCAAAGAAAACTAAAACCCGAGTTGGATTGAAACTCCTTTGAAATTGAAGGTCTCTTGCAGGACTTGTAAACCTCCTAGCCCTTTTTCATGCCTCTTTCGATCCTCTTCAATGTTTCTAATTATAAATAAATTATTAGATAACAATCTGTTCTCAAAATAGTATATATATGCATTTATGAATGAGCTCACATTGAAATTTGTTTGTTTTGCACGAACTCTCGTGATTGTACCTTCTACGCTAATAGGAGTGTTACGTATATCAAAAGAGTGATGTCCTTATCACTTACACTAGCAGATGATAACAAAATGCAGTATTTTTTTATCACCCATTTGCTAAATGCATTGAGAATATAAAATGTTTACATGTCAAGACAGATATGTACCGACCACAACAGATGCAAAGCACCGGATTCTCAACTGTTTAAAACATGCAGTATTCAACACTTACTCACCTCCTGTGTTTTAGTGCCACAATTCTGGTTTCTAATTTTATCACAGATTGACTTGAAGAATAGAGTTCCTAGGAGGAGAGAAAAGATCTTTTGCAGATTGGTAGCGCAAAACAATTAAAGGCACCAAAAAGGAAAAAAAGGAAAGGAGTTAATACAGTTTTAATTTTGGGTGTTTGGAATTTATGAAAGCATTGGAATTCATGTGTGTTTGATGATGATAGTTGTTGTGATCGTGTACCCTGGGTATCTATGACTCCGATCCAGTCACAGGACCCAACCGTGAAGGATGGCTCATTGAACCATGGCCCGTCAGAGTCCGCAAAATGATCCAACTTTACCAAGTCCCGAAGAAGTGACCCGACCACCCGAAAGTTGTGCCCACCTGAGACTTGATCTGACCATCCGAAGGTCGGAACAGCCTTAACTCGTTTGACCACAAGGTCGGGCATCGCCTTTGTATGATCAATGCTAGAAAAGAGCAGAGATTCCTGGCACTGTTCAGCAGACACTATTTGCCGAACGACGGAGGGAAAGTTGGCTTTGTCCAGCTCACTTTAGACAAAGGATGAAGACGAGGACAATGATACAGTGACCTGGCATTCAGAAGCTACGAAGTGGAACGGTTCGAAGATGTGTATGGTCCCACCCATCAAAGGCCGCTCGATTATTTAGGCACCAAACCTTGTAACCTCAATCTGACCCTTATATAAGGTCGCGTCGGGAATCCTAGAGATCAGATTATCACCATTTGAGCAAACTCGACACACAAAAACTCCAAGGTTCATGTCCAGAAAAGAACCCTAACACTAGTGTAACACACGATCGATCAATCCTCAAGATCAATACATCTCACCCTTGGACGTAGGTTATTACGCCTCTGCGGCGGCACGAACTATGTCGAAAAATCCCTTGAGTCTTTCGTAGACTAAGCCACTTCAATGAGAAGAACGCACGAATCCTCCTCCGATACACAAATTCTACTTTGATGGTGATACGAAATACCAACAATAGTCCTAATATCAGCACTCACATTTGCAGTTTTAACGAAGAGCTTTACCTATGGTGCCTAGCACACCCTGGAGATTGGTCAAGTTCCAAATTCAGGATAATTTTTTCTACCTTGTATTGGTAATGGTCTAGTTTCTCCTTTCTTTCCTTAGTAACTTTTTTCGTTGTTCACTTGCCCCACAGCTCGCCCAGGAGTGAGGTCACAGCTCGCCCAGAAGTGAGGTGAGGATAAGGGTCTCTTTGGCAAAACTCTTAGCTCCTAATTCTCAGACAGAATCAGAGGAGCTCTGACAAACATTGTTTTTTAAAAAAAGTAATTCTTTTCTGATTCTGTGAAGTGATTATCTGAAATGAACTAAGGGGCTAGGAGCTGAAAAAAAATAGCTTCTCTTGATTCTGTGAACTCTTGATTCTGTGAAGTGATTCTCTATCCTGATTCTAAAAGTTTATTTTAGAGAATCAAAGTGAATCACTTTCAGCCATATAAGAATCAAAAGTGAATTCGAAAAATCCGAAGTTGAGAGCTCTACTAAAGGGCCCTAAATGTAACGAGGCTATTTTTTTTCTCCTAATACAAAGATGCACAACTCTCCTGCGTATTCGAGAAAAAAACACACAGTATTCTAAATGAAGTGTTATTTATATTGTTTATTTCCCTCCATCACTTTGTCAAATATGCTGTCTTATACACAGAAATCTTACACTGATAGATTAAATGATGCCTTTTTTTTTACCCACAGAAATTGCTGTCTGAGACCCAAAAGTAACCGTCATCTATTTAATTGTGATTACATTCTCATCATCAGTTCCACCCATTCTCAACATCATGGTACCTGTTGGGAGCAGCATCAGTTCCAGTAATACAAAACACGATGGATCAGAGATCAATTATTGTGGTTGCATTATTTCCTTAATAAGGTAGCAAATGGACAATCCCCAACAGATACTAGCCATCCTTAATTGCCTGTAGTACATACTCCTACGCCATAAGCTTGCCATTAACTTCAACTTCAAGGAACTCAAACATCTCAAAATCTGCTTCAATTTTTGAAGGTTCCTAACCTCAAAGATTAGTATATATGTTCATGTGCACTATCCCTTTTTCAAGCCCAGTGCTTGACTACCACCTCTTCTCATATAAAATTTTTGTACTGTTGAGCATGTTACTTTTTTACTAGTTTCGCGAAACTTGTCATTTTCTTGCTCGTGTAGCTGAGAAGCAGAAAAGGTTTCCTGGTTCTGCTTTTTCGTTAGTAGGTCCGGTCCTAAATTGTTGTCTGCTTGCTGGATTATGGTAGTATGTCCCTCCATTGGAGTATATTCCGAAGTATTTCTGTTTGGCATCTCTTCCTCATTGATCATATCCATTTCAATTTTCACATCAGTTTGTTTTGCTTCCTTATGAGAACTCATATCACATTCTGAAGTATTTTCTTCAGTTTGCTTTGAACTTCTCTTTGGGCTATCTCGCTGTCGCTTGTTAGTATTTGAACTCTTTGCGCATGCAGATTCCACAGTTTTGTGCTTATCTCCTTTCGGATCTGACTGAGGAGGTAGCCCAGCAGATGTGTCACCTTTAGCTGCAACAGGTAAGTAGAAAACATTACACGGTATGGCATAGAAAAACAAAACGTTATTATACTTAGTGCTAAGAAAAATAGCAATGGTGTGTTCCACTTAGAACTTGTAATGGGCAACTATTTCAGAAAATGTACAGAATTTTATATCCAACAACTATCTCTTGATCACTTATTTAAACACCTACGCACTGCTACAGGAAACAAATGGATGTCCTCTTGTGTGCTGTTGAAGCATGTCCATAGAACCTTTGAAGTAAAACTAGCCAGTTTATACTATGCAAAATGTTGTTCAGAACAATAAACATTTCGAGTTGGCATATGCACCACAAAAGAAAAAGATTATTGACACAACCCATCTGGACTGGACCATAAGTCCTATGTGGTGGGTTGTAGTATAATAGCCCCACATTAAGTGTTATGGTCAGCAAATTATATCAGCATAGGAAGCGGGCCAATGAATGAGATGCAACCGCCGAATTATTTGTTAGTTAGGTCTTATTAGTTATGAGATCAATTGGATTAGATTGAGTTGTTAGGATTTGGGGCTATAAAGCCTGAACATTTTGGTTACATATAATCAGGTTGGAGAATAGATTTATATCTCCTGCTATCTCTCCGCCCAAACCCGTGTTTCTCCATCTGTTCCAGTGCCTGCATCACGGCGTTGCCTCCCCGCTGACGAGCGTTCAAGTCCCTGCCTCCTACTGCCCACAGCTACAACTTATGTCGCAATCATGGTCTCAATATTAAGACTTTAAAATGAAGTGCACTAGCATATAGTATCACAACCAAGCAAATATGTGCCAACCTTTCATAAAAAGTGAGGACTGAAGTTCTAGCAATATATTACAAGTGTAAAAACAATGACAGGTGAGCACGGGGCCATGCATGACGCAAATTACAAGTCCAGAGTGCTAAAATCTTTATTCATGTGCTAAAATTCCGAGTCCAGAGTGCTGACATATTCATGTGCTCATGGACTGCATTCCAACTTAATAGCAGTATATCAGCTCAAGTACTGTTTTAATAAGTTTCTGTCAGATATATCTTCTAGTCTGCATTTCTGGGATTCTGTCAAATGGTTTCTATCACTTTGGTTCTGGCACCTATAAACAATGAATTGTTTTCACTTTATTACAGTGACATAAAAAGAGTTCCGCTCCTTGATCTCTACTTCTCACTCCTCCCTGTATACTGTCACATTTTTTAACATGGCTAATAGTTTACTGGTGCACCCCAAGCCATGTAAAACATCTCACTACAGATTGATATAGGCAGGGCGGGGCCAGGAAATCAATACGAGGGCAGGCAAATACTTGTAGATAAATTTTGGGTGGGGCCAAATAAAAAAAATAATAACATTGTAAATTTTATAAGAAATAGAGATTTGGTAGTATAGGTGGATCCCCCCTGTTATGGCAGCAGTAGCTGCAGTTATCTGTTAGTTTTTTAGGGTTTGTTTGTAAGATAAGATCAGATCGTTAGTTTGTTAGATCAGGTTGTTAGTCTGTTATGGTTAGATAAGATCAGGTTGTTAGTTTGTTAGATCAGGTTGTTAGTCTGTTAAGGTTAGTTGTCTCCAGCGCATATGGATATAAAGACAGCTGCGAGTAGAGAGAGAAGGCAAGAAAGGAAGAAGAAGTCCAGGTCTCTCTTCTTGCGTCGCGGGCGGAGGCCCCCAGCGCGGTTCCACAAAAATTGGTATCAGAGCAGATGGGATTGAGATCACAAGGGAGAATGCAATAGCATATGGGATTGAGAGTTAGAACGTAGGGGGTAACAGGGAGGCGACGCCAGCTTCTGTCGCCGGGCTGAGAACTTCTCAACCGGCGACCGAAGAACAGAACATCCCCTCAGGAAGAATTCTATTACTTATTCGATAACCTTAATTGACAAACTAAGGCAGCCTTTATAGCCAGGCACCCAACAACTTTAGAAACAAACTTTAACAAACCTTAACTGATTTAAACCAAATCTCCTATCTTAAGGGAAACAAACTATTTCTCCCTGTTATTTCTATTATCTCCATGTGGCTGCCTTAGCCACTTTGGACTAGCGCACCTGTCATCTTGGTGCGCCTCTTGTATGTCTTGCCAATGAAGGAATCCACAACATTTCCCTCTCTCCCAACAAACAGCTTGTCCTCGAGCTGTACTGCTAGGTACTTCTGTTTGAATTCCTCAAGCTGCTCCCATGAGGTATCAACTGTAGAACGGCCATCCTACTGGACCAATAGTTCCCACTGACCTCTGTTCAATCTAGCACGCAATACTTTGGAGGGAGTAGGTATGACTCTGCCATGAAGTATTTCAGGAAGAGGAACCACTTCTGCTGGAGGATCCCCATAAAACTTTTTAAGCACAGAAACGTGGAAGACATTATGGATGCATGCCTTTGGTGGTAATTGCAGCCGATATGAAACTGCCCCTACCTTGTCAATGATCTGATAAGGTCCATAGTAACGAGGATCCAGCTCGGAAGACCCTGTTTTTGTGATTCCAGTGGCTGATCTATGATGCAATGGCAGCCATACCCATTCATCTTTTTCAAAGGAAACTTCCCTTCTGGACTGATCCTCATATGTCTTCATGATATTTTGAGCTTACTGTAGCCTGTCACGCACTTCAGCGATGAATTCATCCCGCTGCAATAGCTGTTGGTCAACTGCTGCTACCCACGCAACACCCTTCTGATAGGAAAGTAGTGAAGGTGGATCACGACCATAAACAACTCTGAATGGTGAGCAGCGAATTGCAGTTTGATATGATAAGTTATAACAAAATTCTGCTCACGGCAGCCATTTGAGCCAAGAGTGTGGCCGATCCCCGGCAAGGCACCTCAAGTACATAGTAATGATACAGTTGACAACTTCTGACTGGCCATCAGACTGGGAATGAAATGCTGAACTCATCTGCAACTTCACACCAGATAGACGAAACAATTCTGTCCAGAAATTGCTTGTAAAGACCGTATCACGATCACTGACTCTAGAGCAGGGAATCCCATGTAACCGCACAATATTGTCAAAGAATGCCTTGGCCACTGTTGCCGCTGTATATGGGTGTCCTAATGCAATGAAATGACTAAATTTGGAGAACCGATCAACAACAGTTAAGATAACCGATTTCCCTCCAACTTTTGGAAACCCTTCCACAAAATCCATTGATATGTCACTCCACACTTCAGATGGGAGTGGTAATGGTTGAAGCAGCCCCCCGGGATGCAGATGTTTAGTCTTGTTCCTCTGGCAGATTGTGCATCCTTTGACAAACTCACGCACCCTCCTGTGTGTGCTAGTGCTGTAAAATGTGGCTCGAAATTGATTGAGAGTTTTCTGTACGCCCTCATGTCCGACAGAGTGTGCATCCTCCAATAAGACAGGCCACAAGGATTATGATTCTGGGATGAACACTTGGCCTTTGAATACCAGCAATCCGTCAATTTCTACCTAGCCATCAGGAGCAGTCCCTTGCTTGATTTGGTCATGGATTGTAACAGCTTTGCTGTCCAGTTGTACCTCTTCGCGTAATTTGTCAAACACTTGAAATATAGGTGTGGAAATTGCATGAAGGGTCAACTGATCTTCATCTCGCCATGAGAGTGCCTCTGCCACAATATTTAGCTTTCCTGGCCTGTATTCAACAGTGAGATCATAGCCAAATAACTTGCTTACCCAAGTATGCTGAGGAACAGTTGATAACCGCTGATCAAGAATGTATTTGAGGCTGTAATGATCTGTTCTCACTGTGAAAGCCCTCCCCCACAAATATGGCTTCCAATGCCTTACTGCCTTCACCAACCCAATGAGCTCCCGCTCATATGCTGGTAGTGTCGCATGATGTGGCGCAATTGTACGGCTAAAGAATGCAACTGCTCCATCGCCTTGGTGTAATAGCACCAAACCCCGCACCAGATGCATCACAATCAACAACAAATTGTTTAGAGAAATCTGGCATTTGTAACAAGGGTGCTGACATTAGAGCTTGTTTGAGGTCTTCAAATGCATTTTCTGCTGTTTCTGACCATGCAAACGCCTCTTTTTTAAGTAATGCGGTCAGCGGTGCTGCTACTGCTCTATATCCAGCAATGAATTTTCGGTAATAGCCTGTAAGACCTAGAAAACCTCGGAGTGCTTTGAGAGTTTTTGGTGCTGGCCATGACTTCGCTGCTATCCCTTTGCTGGATCCATGGCAATTCCGGCTGCCGAAATTACATGACCTAAGTAGGACACCTGTTCTTCTCCAAAGGCACATTTCGGTTGTTTCAGGAATAACTTGTGAATCCGCAGCACTTCAAATACTGATTTGACATGTTGTAATTGTTCTGACTAAGATTTGCTGAATACTAAAATGTCATAAAAAAATACCAAGACAAATTTTCGAATAAAGGGCTTCAGCCCATCATTCATTAGTGATTGGAATGTTGAAGAGCATTTGTTAACCCAAATGGCATAACCAAAAATTCAAAGTGTCCCCGATGACTGCGGAATGCTGTTTTCTCTGCGTCATCAGCATGCATACGCACCTGATGGTAGCCACTTCTGAGATCTAATTTGGTGAAGAACTGGGCTCCCTTCAGCTCATCCAATAATTCATCAACAACCGGTATTGGAAACTTGTCCTTAATTGTTTCTCATTCAAGGCCCGATAATCAACACAAAATCTCCATGAATTATCAGCCTTAACCAACAGAACTGGTGAACTGGTGAACCAAACACACCCTTAACCAACAGAACTGGTGAAGAGAAAGCAGAAGTGCTTTCCCGAATAATCCCTTGTGCCATCATATCATCACATTGCAGCTCAATCTCATCCTTCAATAGCTGAGGATAGCGATATGGTCTTACTGCCACCGGTGCTATACCAGGCATGAGGTGAATGTGATGATCATGTCTGCGACTCGGAGGGAGGCCTCGTGGTTCTGCAAAGATATCAGCGAAGGACAGCAGCAATGTATCCATTAGTTCCCGTGTGGGTGTAATGGTATTGCATAAGGCAGGAATGCTTCTTGCTCCTTGTAGTCGAACAGAGAGTCCCTGGTGTGAGAATGTCATGGTAAGTTCAGTTAAGTCCCATAGGATAGGGCCAAGTGAAGCCAGCCAATGTACTCCCAACACCAGATCGAAACCGGCTAAAGGAAGTGCATAACAGTCAATACTGAATTTCTCATTGCCAATTGAGATCAAAGTACCAGCACAAGTACCAGCACTAGTTTATCTGTCTCTGTTCGCCACCTTAACTGATAATTCCGGTCGTGTTGAAATCAGGAACTCCAGCCCTTGTGCAACATTCTGGTTGATGAATGAATGAGTAGAGACAGAATCTACTAATGCTATGAGTTTGGACCAGCAATTTGGACCTCAAGTTGCATTGTATTAGCAGCGCCAATGCCAATAAGTGCATGGAGAGAAATCCCAAGATCTTGTGTAACATCTTCAACATCCTGATCTTCATCCAGCTGTAAAAGAAAAACTGCCTTTCCAGTGCCTCCACATTTGTGCCCTAGAGTGAACTTTTCTGGGCAGTAAAAACATTCGTTCTTGGCTCGTTTCTCTGCTAATTCTTCTGGGGACAGACGCTGGAACCGTGGTTTTGATGCTGCTTGTACTATCTTAGTGGAAGTAACAGATGTTCCTGCAGCCCCTGTGGCTTTCTGTGGTCCTGACTGACCCACTTTTGATGAGGGCTTAGGATTATCCACAACAGTGCTGCGCTGTTCATATGCACGGGCCAGACTCATTGCTGTTTGTAGGTTTGATGGTGCCTGAAGTTCCACATCTGTCCGAAGTGGTTGTCCCAGTCCCGCTGTAAATAGATTGACTTGCTGTTTCATAGTAAGATCATCACAGCGATATACCAATGCCAGAAACTGACGCTAATATTCTTCAATAGAGTTGGTGAGATGAAGTTCTTTCAATTCAGCGAGTCCATTGGATCTGATAGGTGGTCCAAACCTGAGATTGACGAACTCCACGAATCGTGGCCATGTGAGGCAACCATGATCCCTCTCCAGAGCATAATACCATAATACCACTGGGCGGCAACACCATCCATATGTAGGGAGGCCATCCATACCTTCTCTTCATCTAGTGTTCACATGCCTTTGAAATAAGTTTCAAATTTGTTCAACCATATCAGAGGCTTTGATTCATCATCATATTGGGGAAAATTCAACTTCGGCAGCCTTGATCCCCCATGGTGATCATCATCTGTCCGCCCTTGGCGGCTACTGCCACTGAATTGCGCCTTTTGTTTCATGGCCGAGCTATCCCCATGTTGCTGATTTGATTCTGTCTTGGCGATCCATGCGCCTTGTGAGTCGAGGTGCGTGTTGAAGGTTGCCATCTGTGCCAACAATCTGTCCAGCTTCTGTGAATCAGTCAGCGGCTCAGAATCGTCAGTGACGTCAGACATCATCGATGCGTCCTTGCTGGAAACTGATACCAAATTGTTGTGGCGTGGTGGTCGGTGGGGAGAACGCATGGGAGAATGCAAGAGCAAAAGGGAGTGAGAGTTAGAACGTAGGGGGTGACGGGGAGGCAACGCCAGCTTCTGTCGCCGGGTTGAGAACTTCTCAACCGGCGACCGAAGAACAGAATGTCCCCTCAGGGAGAATTCTATTACTTCTTCGATAACCCTAATTGACAAACTAAGGCAGCCTTTATAGCCAAGCACCCAACAACTTTAGAAACAAACTTTAACAGACCTAAACTGATTTAAACCAAATCTCCTATCTTAATGGAAACAAACTAATTCTCCCTATTATTTCTATTATCTCCAAGTGGCTGCCTTAGCCACTTTGGACTGGCGCACCTGTCATCTTGGTGCGCCTCTTGTATGTCTTACCAATAAAGGAATCCACAACATTTCCTGTTATAGCAGCAGTAGCTGCAGTTATCTGTTAGTTTGTTACGGTTTGTTTGTAAGATAAGATCAGATAGTTAGTTTGTTAGATCAGATTGTTAGTCTGTTAAGATTTAGATAAGATCAGGTTGTTAGTTTGTTAGATCAGGTTGTTAGTCTGTTAAGGTTAGTTGCATCCAGCGCCTATGGCTATAAAGGCAGCTGCGGATAGAGAGAGAAAGTAAGAAAGGAAGAAGACTAATTCTCTCTTCCTGTGTCATGCGCGGAGGCTCCCGGCGCGGTTCCACAACAATTGGTATTCCGAGACCACCTCGGCGCATCGCCTCAATGGTCGACGCCGTCGAACCTGAGGACACCATCTTCTCTGCCAAATTGGATCTGATGTTGGCGCAGATCGCCATCTTCAACGCCCGTAACGATCCTGCAGCCGCGTTCTCTGCCAAGATAGATCTGGCCTTGGCGCAGACCACTATCATCAACACGCAGATCACCATCATCAACGGCTGGCTTGATCATCACAACGTGCGGATTGCACATATGAAGGCAAATTTCGACAAGTAGGTTGCAATCTCGTGTTGTGATGGTTTGCTTGTTCCAGTGCTACAGATCATAGCCGAGGACAACTACTCTGATGTGGAGGACAACAACCCTGCTCTGGAGGACATCAGTCCTGTTTAAGTTCAAGTTGACAGCAACCCTGCTTCGGAGGATAGCAGCCCTATCTTGGAGGATAGCAGATTTGTTCAAGATGACAGCAACCCTGTTTCGGAGGAGATCAAGCCCGCCTTCATGAATCAATTCTCTTTGTTGTCCTTCGAGGAGCCTGTGGATAACAGATCCACCATTGCGGTGCCCGTGATTATCCACGGAAGATTGATTATCAGGGGATCCATCTGCGCCTTGGAGAATGGAAAGAAGTCAGGCATTTTTTCATGGGAACCAGGAGGAAGTTGTTTTCTCCCTTGGGGACCAAGGAAAAGGTGCATCTTTCCTTGGGATCCTGGAGAGATGAGCGTTCCAATACAGCTCGAGGACCAGCTGTCTTTCGCCGAGGGGAGTAATGTTATGGCAGCAGCAGTTACAGTTATCTGTTAGTTTGTTAGGGTTTGTTAGTAAGGTAAGATCAAATCGTTAGTTTGTTAGATTAGGTTGTTAGTCTGTTAAGGTTTAGATAAGATCAAGTTGTTCGTTTGTTAGATCAGGTTGTTAGTCTGTTAAATTTAGTTGTCCCCAGCGTCTATGGCTATAAAGTCAGTTGCGGGTAGAGAGAGAAGGAAAAAAGGAAGAAAAAGACTAGGGTCTCTCTTCCTGCGTCGTGAGCGCCCCCCCCCCCCCCCCCCCCCGGGGGCTCTGCCCCTGGATATAGCACTGCAGTATACGATAAATCAATAAAGCCATAACCGGCCAATTGATTTTAGATTAATGATAATGGAACCAAATTGTTGATGCATAGTAACCATTACTCTTAACATTTAACGTTCATAGGAAGTAAGCCAATTTAAAACATAACGAAAAAGAACACATTCAACAACTGTAGAATTATAACTAAAACTAAAAGATAATAGATAACTCAGAACCATAAGACTGACAATGATTTGAAGTCTCGCCACTAGGTTCCTTGTGCAAAACTGGTGTTGTCAAGGATTTTTGCTTTGATTGTCCTTCTAGCCCCAGTCTTTTCAGCATACTCTGAGGCTGATGGTTCAATAAGAACTTGCATCAAATATCATAAAAGGTGATGCAGAATTACAATAATCACTATAGATATGGTAAACATGAAATTGAATTGTGTTGTTAATGGAGATATTTCTATTTTCCATGTTATACTAATTGTATATAGGCAAAGTAGCTTTCCACCAATTATGTTGTTCATCATCCTATCATGAAAAGATGCATTTCAAGTATAACGAGTGATAATTAAGATGCTGAACCTTATGCAAAACGAAAAACCATTTGGGTTCCACAAGCATAATAAAAGGACTTAAAACAAACACTGCTCTACAAGACAAGTTCAATGAGTTAGAAATTATCTTTCTTCTGTTAGCAAGTTGAACAATTTTCAATGTTGCCTCCTTTTCTTCAGAACATGTAAGATGTAGATATAGGAAACATGTGAGCGCATGAAGAAAAGAAAAAGGACCATATGTTAGTTTAACCAAGTATTGAGCTACTAAAATAAAGTCAATTTGATCAACCTAAAACATTGCTGAAGGGATCATATATTAGTTTAATCAAGAATTGAGCTACTAAAATAAAATCAATTTGATCAACCTAAAACATTGCTGCAATGCCTTAGTGTACAGAGCAAGAATATAAGAGAACTAAAATTCTCATTTCACTATGAGTATTATGAAGGTGATTACAAAATTAAATGTGGACAATTTCAATGGTGACTAAGAAATTACCAAGTCTGCACATATGTCAAATGAATACATGTCTGTGACACTTCTCCTTGGCATATAGGCATGCCTAGATATTTCTCCACTTTTGAGGTAGCTGAGTACTGATCTTAGTGTACGAAATACATGATGACTAATAGGATCAGTATAGTACTGCACAGTAAAATCAGAATGTTTATTAAATTAATGCCAGTGACAGAAAAGAACGAGCAATATTTTCCAAACATATTACATATGAATAAAAGCCCATTTGGAATGCAGGAATTTTATAGGAATTCACAGGAATCAGTTTAATTTCACAAGAAAAAAAAAATGCAGGAATTGGGAAATTTCCATATTCCAAACGGAGCCTAAGTAAATTGCCTTTTCCAATGTACCGGATCTTTTCTTATTCCATCATTGCACTTCCTAAATATCAGTTCTTTCACCCATCCATCTGGTAGACCATCTGGATTAAATTCCAGATGTGCTAGTATCTATAAACAAGATTGAAGGTTAGTTTTGAAAAGTGTTCAAATCGAAAAGACTAAAAATAGAAAAAAATTAGCAAAATTCATACATTATTGTCAGTGCTTGTGTCACACAGCACATCCATATCAGATCTGGAAATCTTTCCCTCATTAACATAGGCCAATACATCTCTTTTTGACAAGAATCTCTTCCCAGTAGGCAGGTGTGCATAGAACTACAAAAGAAGTATAGCAATCTTAACAAAATAACAGTTGCCATGTATCATCTGACAATATAAAAAAAGTCCCCAAATAAAGATTTAGTTTTTTAGGAATACTATTCCATTTAATGATACAGATATCTATCACCCTTTCAACACCATCTGTAATCATACAATGTCATCACGATTTCAAAAAATAAATATTCATCTCAATTATCAAAACAATTGCAAATGATACTCTTACTTTAAATCATTGCATTGGCTTATATGGTGTCGATGTGACTGTGTCCAATATCACAGACACGGTGCACAACATATGTGTGGATTGGCAAATAATAGTAATACAAGTGGAGGGACCACCAAGTCAATCCAGTGTGCTTCTTAATTTGTCACTATTTTTCTTCCTTTCTTTGTTCACTCCACCCATGGCAACAGTGGTGCCCTTGTTACCTTCCCCTTCATGACATGTTCCATCTGTTTCATCCAAGATCATGGTGTGATGAGGCTCCTCAACTTGGCTCCTCACCAAGCATACCACTACAGCCATATCCAATGAATCGTTATTACAGTTTAATGTTCTCATTCTGGTGGTGTCACCCTATTGTCCTGGCAAACATCATTGTGCCATCGTAATTTAAGAAAGCAAGGATGCCAGCACCAGGTCTCATACTTCATTGAGACAACCATCAGATTCTGGAGTTATCTGTCAGAACAAATTTCTGTAAATTCTAAAGCAAAATACTGCCACAACACAAGCTCAATCATAGAGTTCGAAACTTGCAATAATGGCTCCCAAACGTAGGCTCCAATCTATATCCAACTAAAGGCTTTTGTTAGTCTATGTGAGAGAATGAGAGGGGGATGCTTCTATGAATGAATGGATTATTTTATTGCATTGGGCACTAGGCTGGTTTATATAGAGCACAAGGCTTGGGGGGCCAAGGCTCCCCGAGGATACATATGGTAAGTTACAAGGATACACAAGGTAGGCTACCAGGATACATATGGTAGACCAAGATAATAATCCTAAACTACCAATTATACTCTAGCAATCTAGGTCTTCCATTAGACTGATGGAACCTGCTATGTTCTTTATGCAGGGATAACATTTTTAAATCTGCAGGGATAACTTCTTTATGTCAATAGGCCTCAAGGACTTTGGCAACCAATGAGGTTATCTCAGATAAGTGGCACCTCAGTGTCGTGCCCCCATGACCGCTGGCAGAAAGAACCGCGACGTGAGGGTTACGATAAGCTCACCTGAACTACTACTCCGTGAGGAAGATGACAGAGGAAAGGGATAAATACAATTCTATGAATATTTCTGATCTGTTCTTCTGGTGCTTCTGTCACAAAGGACTTCCTTGGATGGGAAAACAGAATAAGGGAGATAGTAGTGTGATAGCCAAGTGACATTGCTGCTCACGATCTAAAATCACAGCTCAAAAGTACTTTAGAGGCCATTTGCACGGACTAAGGGTGCAAAGCTAAGAACAGTGTAGCTAGAGGGTAAATTTTGGAGCTATGAAGTGTTGAGTAGAGTAAACTGGATTTCTCACATACATTTGATTTCCAATGTGTCTTTTTGCAGTTCATTCCCATGATCAATATGCATGAAGAGCCTCCATTAAAGTGTGCAGTAAATGGCATAAAGTGGATGTTGATGTGAAATAAATCTTCATCGTACCTTGTACATTTTGTCCATTTTCTTCCCCCCGGCTCGGGCTTCGATCACCCATCCACCTGGAAGCCAGGCATGCGACTTCTGCATGCCGCAATCAGGGTGAGCACAACTCATTTTAATCAATATTAGAAAACATGTTACGAATACAAAAGAACCAACTAACATGAAGCTCATTATCCTCAGCGCATGCTTGAGACTCCAAGAAACGCTCATCCATCCCTGAGAAAAGATAATGAAGTGTCTCCACCTTTGAAGAGAATGTATATCCAGATATTGGGGAAGTGTAATACTGCAAAGACACAATCAGGATCACAATTTCACATATGTTAACCGCTCAGGTATGGACACCCAGTATTAGGAAGATAATATGTATAAAACCATGCAAAAACCATAAAATGCTTGTAGGCACAGATCTATGCAGAAGAATGCATACTGCATACCTGGTGGATAGAGCCGTTGTCGGCACAATGAGCCTCCATGATCCAACCGTCAGGAAGCCAACCTGGTGGTTCCTCCAACGATTCGTCATCCACATCTAACTCATCTGGACCTTCTACCAAAATTTTCTTCCCCTTCCATCCCTTTTTCTCCACCTCTGCAGGCTGCTTCAGTATCTTGTCATCAGGGATAACAAGGACAGTATGCAAGCCACCTATCTCCCTGTGATGGCATCGGCAAATCATGTCAGGAGGATAAATTAGATGGTCCATTAATGCCACCTGGCATGACCATATTTAACATAATGCATCTTATGTGTTTCTTGTCATATAAATACATCTATTTGCATTATAAAAAAACTGTCAATTTGCCACAATATTCTAAACGAGAGGATCAAGGTGACCTAGTAGGTAAAAGATTGCCATAATTACTACATTTATTTCTAAGTTCTTTATTTTGGAAACCTCACTAATAAAACCTCATTTATGGCATATGGCTGCCTAATTAGATGGCAACTCAGTTTTTTTCTGTACTCAACGTTATGACATAATTTAACAATAAAAACACGTGAAAGGCCTGATTAGGCCCACGTTAGTGCTAACCACAGGTTTAACTAAGGCACACCATGCAACAATAGCTTTCCCACGATGCTTTACAGTCAATGCACATGCCATTGCATTTTGAAACTCACGTATGGTGCTTCCATTAACAAAATAAAAAAAAAATCCATAGTGAATTCTTGAACAGACATGGCAAACAGATGTGCATGCAGAAACAGTTCAAAAGTTGACGGGAGTCAGGCTTGACATGCTGTAGTTGGGATGGAGGAAGCTCATGGCCGCAAGTGTGTCATCCAGATTATGGCAGTACAAACAAACTTTTCAAAGGATACAATCATGAAGGTGAGATTTTCAAACTATGGAATCAGAAAAGAGAACTGTTAGGAACACGGCAGGTTACATTAACCAGAGTATCTGGAAACACAAAATTGACTAATCATTTTTTTACCTCTTAATAATCAATTGCTAGGATTTAATTTTTATTTTTCCTCCTAAGAGGTAAGAGAACAGAGAATGGAGTATAGTAAAGGACACTTTAAAGATATAAACACCGTGTTGAAAATAAAGAAGTAAAAATTGATGCCTAGCTCTATGTAAAAAAAATATTAGTGTACTTACAACCTGTTTGTTTCAGCTTTTCCTCACTTTTGTGGGTTGGCTTTTGCAAGATGTAAAAGTCGGATGGTTCTAAAACTTGAGAAGCCAGAAGTATTATCAGGGTGCTTCTAGCTTCTCAACTTCTAAACACACAAAAGTAATGAAAAGCTGAAAAAAAAATAGGACCTATTTCACATAGTGAATACCCTAAAAGAAGGAAAAGGCCCTAATACATAATGAATCAAGCATGTATATACTCCTAAAAACTATTAGCGTACATAGTGAATCAAGGATAGAGATATAACATTCAAATTCAAGTTACACAACCAAAACAAAAAGACATAATGCACAAAAATTTTCTACGAAATCAACTCATCACATTCCATGAGACCTTCAAAGTGTACCGAGAAAGATTTTTTTTGCCGCATCGAGCAGAGGTTCTAAATCTTCTGATGGATCAAAGAACCCGTGAAACGAGGTCACCTGGTCATGATGCTCGCTGTCCTTGCGCAGCAGCACGCCCTCACAGCCCTCGAGGCCTCGATACAACCAACGACAGGACACGATCAAAGTCAAAAAAAAAAGTTGCTACATGAAACTATAACGAACTCTTTTAACCACAGTCCGCGATATTCCGATCTTCATGAAAGCCAGTGATCAACATAGTGCAATCGCTCGAGCCACCGAACAAGGACCGACAGGCAGAACCTTCCCACACCGCGTCAAGCACTCCACTACAGCAATCAATTCTATGCGACAGGCTCGGTGCACAAGTCAACAATTGGACCGGTCGCCGCAGGCCCGCAGCGAGAGGCTTCCTTGAAGTGGAGAAGTGTATGGAAACGGAACTGACGAGGGGAGGATCGAGAAGCTACGAGGGAGGAGAGCCACCGCATGAAGAGACGAACCTGGCCGGGCCTGGACTCTGGGGAGGCGAAGCTTCGCGCGAGCGCCTCCGGAAAACGGTGGATGGAGCGGCGCCGGAGTTTGGATCGGACGGGGCTCCTCCCTCCGGCGGAGGCACCGGCTCGCCGCAGCTGCTCCGCGCAGAGCGCCTGGTGGACACCATGGGAAGCACAGCGCTGGCCCTATCGAAGATGGCAAAGTAAAGAAGCACTTGCCGGCGGGGGCGGGGGCGGCAGCGGCAGGATCAGCGCGCGCGGCGGCCTGGAAGCTGTAGGGAGCAGAGTGAGCAGAGCACCGAGGGGAGTCAGAGTGTGGGCCCGCGCGCCCTCCTCGTGACTGTTGGAATCGAATGGCTAGCTGGGCCCACCACCCGGCACTGGACGGGAGTACGAAAAGGCACGCCGCGCATTTGCATGGCCGAGATCGATGCTGGAACCAGTGTGGACGGTGGAAGCGTGCTGCAAACCGTTTGATACGGCAGAGTGAGCGGGCCTGACCTGTTTGACAGGTCGACCAGGGAGACAGTTTCCCGTGGGAAGGTGTGCCCGCTGGCGCCATTCTCCATGCAGTCGAGTAGCTCAATTTGCACTAAAAGTATTCAATCCGAATCTAATTAAGTGTCTTTTTTTTTTAACTTTTAGAAATTATATTCGATCAATCATTTTATTTAAAAGTTTTATGAAAATATTATTTATTTTATTATAATTTATTTTATCATTAAAAATACTTTGTTTATTTTTATATTTAATATTTTTAAATAATTTGAAGGGTCAAGCGTGATATTCAAAAGTCAAAAAGATACTTATTATGAGACGAGGAAAGTACAAAATATTTCTTTTGAAAATGTAAGTTAGAAAATAGAAATCAAATAAATTGAAAGTTGATGAAGTAGAAGCTAAAGTTAAAGTATGTGTAAAGACCTCGAGTGACAATGCCTTACAACCTTAGTCAACCACAATATTGTAATAAGATGGGTAGTGAGCCATTAACAGTACTTACAACCGGTAGCGCGTATATTGTGACACCCGTAGTAGTTTGAACCTGGTCTCAGCATTAATGATAATAGCAAGATGATTTTTTACAATATCTATATAGTGCTACTATAAAATAATCAATTCAGTTAGCCGTTGGTCGCCTGGATGTATCGGCCTACGTGCCATCCGAATGCTCCCTCATATCTGTTGCTAGCCGTTGCCTTTGAGCTGTTGTTGTCTAGCTTTCTAGTTCTACAAAAGCAGACACATACATCAAAACCAAATGCATGCAACTTCACATTTTAGAATTCATTGCTAGATAGAATAGAACACTCCAACAGAGATTTTATGAGCATATTTAACCAGTTTCTTCCAAACCCAAAACTCTCCTAGTTTTTGCAAAGATCCTCTCAATTTTCCCAAATACCTGATTTCTAATTTTCAAAACTTCAACCCTTTGTGCCTGCAGGCACTTTTCAACCTTATTATGGCCATTCTCCTCCTGGGTTTCATGATGCTCAATAGCAAGGTAGTTGGTTGCAATCTGCACCAATTAGATATCAAGGTTTTCGATCTCAAGAAAGTTGGATGCACTCACCATGCCAAATATCTGAAGCTTCTGCCAACACTTCTTCACAAGGATCAGAATGTGCCTCCCCATGCTCTGCAACACAACAATAGAAGTAATTTGTTACCATAGGAGATTCAAGCACTAGTAATGAGGATGAAGGAAGGAAAAGTACAAGACACAATTGGACTGAAGATGAAAATAAAAACCTAGCTAATGCTTGGTTCCGCAACTATATTGATCCCATAAAAGGGATAGATCAGAAGGGTGAGTACTACTGGAAGGTCGTTGCTGCAGACTTCAACAGCGACAAGCCAAGTAATAGCAAAAGAACTACCTTACAACGTAAGACACATTGGGCTGGTATTAAGAGGGATATTGTAAAGTTTTGTGGAGTTTATTCCAAATTTAGAAGTACCTATTGTAGTGGGCAATCAGATGACATGGTGATGGAGAAAGCTCACAAGAGGTACAAAGAGCAAAATCAGAAGAAGGCTTTTACTTTAGAGTACTTGTAGAGGGACCTAAAGGATCTACCTAAATAGTGCAAAGTGCCCCAAGAAGAGGAAAGCAAGAATGCAAAGACTAAATTTCCTAGTCAGGAGCTTACACTTCATCATCCAACCAAAACACCAAAAAAGAAACTTTGAGCAAAGAAAAGCGACCTGAGGGACAGAAGAAAGCAAAAGCAAAGCTAAAAGGAAAGGAAAAGACACCGCACTTTCACCTTTGGGGGGCCAACCAACACAGAATATGGTTCTTTATCATGAGGCTGCATCAATCAAAATAAGTAGCAGCAAAGATCAAACTTGTAGAAGCCTAAGGACTTTGTGGATTTGGCATGCCTTCTTTGGTGCTGATGGTTCAAACAATGACATCAATGTGTTGGACTAGTCACCATTATTTACAGAGGTATTATAAGGGAGAGCACCATATGTTGAGTTAACAATTAATGGGTCACTATATAATATGGGATACTACTTAACTGATAGGATTTATCCTGAGTGGGCAACTTTTATCAAAACAATCAGTAGACCAAAAATTGTTAAGCATAAAATTTTTGATGAGCTACAAGAAAATGCAAGGAAAGATGTGGAATGAGCTTTTGGAGTTTTATAGAAACATTGGGCCATGATACAACATCCTGCACGCCTTTAGGAGAGGGAAGAACTTGCAGATATTATGTATGCATGCGTCATTTTGCACAATATGATAGTTGAAGATGAGAGAAACTCCTATGGCATACGAGATGAAAATATATATGAAAAGAGGCAGTATTCACCTCAAATGACAGGACTTGATCAAGGCCTGATTTATGGATTTACAGAAGTCTCATAAAAAGAGCATGTGTGGCAAAATATTTTTCTCAGAGCCAACAAATTAGAGTTTACTAGTTTCTTAGTTTTTAGTTGATGTCAAACATTGTCCACATATTCACAAGCAAGCAACCACTAAACTATATACCATGTACCACCAGATTTACCATGCAAGGTGCTCAGACTTACCATTCATGCTGGTGCTTTGCACTGTTGTAGTGATGTTGATCCTGTTGCACACCCGTCTAACGTCGACCACCTCAAGACCTAGGTCCTAGTATCCGTAAGTAGCCATGCTTGGTGTCGGTTGCCGGTTCACTAGCCATGGCGCCTTCCTGTCCACCACGTCATCCCCTCCCATGCTCGGCTTCTTCCACAACTCCCCGCATCATATGCACTCAAGGCCGCCAGCGCGGCAGGCGTACTTCTTAGGGGCGCATGAGCTCTGGCTGTAGAAATCTTCTCTGGTGGAAGGATTTGGAGGATTTGTCACACCTAGTTTTAATGCCAAAACTATGTGATCCTTTATGTGTGCTCAGGAATCAAGTTTCACACATAAAGTGACTTCATTAATAGCAAAACAGAACAATGTCACCATAAAGAGAGAAAAAGCTATTACCGAATGTAGCGGAAAAGAAAATCAAGCGTAGCGCAGCTTCCATAGGCAGTCGATCGGAGAGACGGCAAGCATAGATTTCAGCTCTTGTGTCTTCAATGTGCTCTTAAATTTTTCTTTCAACTGAGCAGCATTTATAAAGGCAAAGTTGAGTACAAGATGTACTCAGCAAGCATAGAAAAAGATGACATGTGGCAATAAACAAATCAAAAGCAACATAAAGTTCTTTTGCACAAAAGCACACAACAGAGACACACTTCCTATTAAGCACCTATTTAGTAAATGATAGAAATCGCATCTATAAACTAACATGCCTACAGCCTACCCGGCCGTAACACCAACATAAGAACCAACCATGGTCTCCCACTGTGATTCGCCAACCAAACCAAACCATACCAAATCCCGCTAATCATGTGAGGGTCTATACAATGCTCGTGACTGTGAGCTCGGTTGTCATGACAGTTTTAACTCTGCAGAGGTCGTACACATTCCTCACGAGAAGTAATTTCATCCCCTGTTTCCAGTTGGATTAAAAAATCTCCATTCTGTCTGTGCCAGCTTCGCACTCGCACACTTCTTTTGGTGTGAGGGCCAAGAGATCACTTCAAGACTTTTCCATGACTTTCTCCAGCTTGTACGTGGTCACTGAGTTTTCATCCGTCAGGAACTAACCGTAACCCGAGAGGCCCCCTCTTGTGCCAAATGGTTCTCGAGAGTAACCCTCTCTTCCCTACACATCTCTGAGAGGCGGATCCAGACCTAACCGGCTTTCTCTGCTCCACCGATTGGCATGCACAAAACTGGTCTCCACCACTTATTACGCCAGGCCGCGCCCATATTTGGCTCGTGGTTGTACGGTTGCACATGGGTGGTCGCTTCACAAACTGGTTCTTAGATTTAGGAAGATAACATAGTAAGGGATAATACCGGTAACCCCACAACAGCCCTACGCCAACCATATCTTTCAAATCACTAATCTCCAAGTTACTATTAAATAACCCATTAATCCTCGTGAAGCAAGTATGATAATAAATCTATTAATATCACCCATCCTGACAACAGCAAGCTAAGCATGTAATCTATCCAACAAGAAAGGTAAACTAGGGCGACAGGGCACAAGAAGGAAAGACTAAGTAAATTTCTAATAATAGGTGCGCATCCAATTTGACACAAGCATACAATTTACAAGATAGAGTTTTTGTAAAGTAGGCAGAAAATAGTCAACAACACTTACCTTTGTAATAGCATTGCAGCTCAATAATCTTGCAGTGTCGATTTGAATCCTCGCAAAGTGGATCCGAAGTTTATTCATCTAAGTGCACAAGCAGACAAACAAGCGAATGCAAAATAAACACACACATGCAAACAACAGAAGAGAATCAATAGGAGTGTCATGAATGTATAGGTTAGTTTGCTACGGTCGTTTTGGTGTAAGAATCGATCAAATCGGAGCTACAGTTTAAAATTTATGATGTTTTTAAGATTTCAGGGACTAATTTGTAATTAAATTAATATTGCAAGAACTTAGGTGCAGCTTATTACATTAGACCATAACATATATTAATTTATAAAACTTTGGGTTTTAAAAATGGATTTATCAATTGACAGAAATTAATTCTATAATTTACTAAAGTTATAAGAGTTTTATTATAAAAAGGGTATTATTATTATTATTATTAGTATGATTATTAATAATGTTATCTTTTCTACTATTATTAAAATTATTATTCATAAATAAACTAGTTAGTATAATTATTATTAACTAGTAATAATAATATTTGCTATCACTATTATTATATTATGAAATTTTTATAATTATTACTAATTATCTGAATTACTATTACTATTATTATAATGTATTAATCTTACAATTATCAATAAGTTATAATAATTAGAATTATATTATGGTAATTTTAACATAATTATCGGCAATATAAATAATATTATGGTTATATTATACTATTAATATTATTACAATTATCATTTATAATGGTGTTATTATATTTATTGCCATTATAATTAAATTATCGTCATTAATAATGTTAATATCATTATATAACATATTTCTTATTATTTTTAGTAGAACAATATATTATCATTTAATTTTAACAATTAGTATTGCTACTTATAGCATTATTATTATATATTTATATATTATTAATAATAGTATTATCATCAGACCACATTATTATATATATTATACATATATGTTATTACTATTGTTATTCCAATTACAATACATTCTTAGAATTATTATTATTAGTATTACTATTATTATTATTATTATATTTTATAATTATTAATAATTATTATAATCATTGTGACCATTATTAAAGAAAATATATAATAATTACAGTTATTATCATTACTATTACTATTTATGGCCCTAATCTTTAATTAAAATTAAGTTTTGAGGTCTAAATTGAAATTTCCAAAATCAAATTAAGGACTAAAAATTAACTATAGAAAAGCTTAGGGACAAAAATGTAAATTTGCCAATAGGCATAGATGTTGTTGTAATTAATTAAAAGCTCATGAGCTTTTTTGTAAAATTAATATAATTAATAATTAAATAATTACTCTAGCTATTTTTCTGATTAATAATATCATTAATTATTTTACTATTTTATTTACTATTAAAATATAATTAACAGATTAATCCCAACTTAGTTATCCCAAATTTCTAATTAATGTTAATTAATCAGATGTGATGACGTCAGCATGACATCATGCTGACGCAATAAGGCTTCGATTTATTTTTATTTGGAAACAATGAATTAATCTGAACCTTTGACATCTAGACGGACGGATTTGATTAAATTGTAGACGTGGCATTATCGTGGTCATCGGATCTGGATCTAACGGCTAGGACTAAATAAGATCTAATGGGGGCGCTATCTAATCTCAGCCCTCCACTGTAGATCCGACGGCTGGGACAGATTGCGCCTAGCAGGCGGCGAGCAGGGCGGCGCCATGACCGGACCTCGTCGGAGTTGGCCGGAATCGGCGCTCCGGTGGCCGGTGCTCAACAGGAAATGCGCACAATGACGAGGAGATGGAGCCAAGCTCATCGAGGTGGTCCAGCGAGCTCGGCGATTGCTGGAGGTAGCGGCTCGACGGTGAGGCGTGGTGGCTGCACGTCGGCGGCGTCGGGCAATAACTACAGTGGACGGTTCTCGACGGGAGCAGCTGTGGAGAGGGTGGCACGGATCAGAGATGCTCGGCACGGGATTAGAGGCGGCCGCAGCGGCTTGATTGGGCGGCATGGCATGGCGGCTAGGGTTTCGAGAGAGAGCTTGGTTTTTTGGGGGTGATTTATAGGAGTAGGCACGGTCGAGTCGGGGGAGAGGTTGGGGGCGCGTATAGTATAGGGTTGCAATTCCGTGGAAACGGGGCTCGGTTGACGAGATCAGGGCGACGGCAGCTGGACCTCCAGGAGATGCGGCGAGAGGTTAAGGGTGATAGGGTGGGGTCGACGCGTCAGTGAGAGGGAGAGCTGAGGGCGGCTGGGCCTCGGCCATGTTGGCCTGGAGATGGGCCGCTGGTAGGGGAGGGAGAAAGGGAGAGAAGACCAAGGGAAGTTTTCTCTTTTCTTCTTTTTTTTCTTTCTTTTTTTCCTTCTTTTTTCTACTTTCTTATTTGTTTTATTTCTTTTTCTATGATATGATTTATTTTCCATTTCATTTTATTTTTGTTTATAATTTATTTTATCCAATTATTTATAAAACAACATAAAAATCATTTGAAAGATTTTGAAATAAATTCATTTCATGCTTTATTTGAAACCCTTTCAAAAACCAAATTTCACAATAAAATAATATTTTCAAGATATCTTTTCGGAAATTAAAATGATGAGAAAGCATTCTTTTTTAAATAAATTAAAACTTTCTTCTAAATACCAAAAATCATTTCCCTAGATTATTTCCAAAATAGAAAATAATTTGAGATAAATTCATTTTGCTTCATTTGAAAGTTTTTAATTAAAATCAAAGTTCACAATAACATGTTTTAAAGACATTTTAAAAAATCAAATTTAGGGAAAACACCTCTTCATTTTTTTATCAAATAAACCTGTTTTTTAATAAAATAAATAAAAATCATTTTATTAAGGCAAGTTAATTTTTAAAAAACCCTTTAAACCTTTATTTTCAAGGAAATTTTGAATACATAAAAAATTTAAGAAAACAATTAAATAGATAAAATCCTCTAAATAATTAAAAAAAATTCATTTTATAATTGAAAAGGTTCACATCCCCAAATTGGAAAGGGTTTGACAGGATTTTAGAGGATTGGTGGCTGGCGATGAAGAACGCGAGCGAGAGGAGAGAAAGGAATTGAGGATCTGACGGGACAAATCTCTCCCGTTGGCTTCCATCTCTTTTTTTTTATTACATGGACCCCACTTATTCTTCTGACCGATGGTAGTAACATTGTGGGATTGTAAACACCTGCTGCCCACTCATGGTGTGGCCCATGTCTAATGTCGAGCTCAGCATCACACACTGCGAATGCTCTTATAGATCTATATATGTACGTGACATAATTATTTTCTCTTTATTAACTTTAAATTTAATATTGTAATGAATACTTTAAAAAAATGTGTGAAACAATAAGGATTCATAATTAATATGTTCCTCTAAAAAGGTATGATTTGATTTTGGTGATTGAATGAATAACATAGGTAATGGTTGTCATTGTATGTTTCACCCCGTAAATCTCTACAACAAGGTGGGTTTCCTCGATGGATGACAAAGGATATTCCCAAGGAGTTTCGAGCGCCGAAAGACCAAGTATAAGTACTAGCTAGAGAGTCTATAGAACCTCCGATACTATTAAGTGGGGTCAAGTCATTCTTCTTATGTCATACATGTGTTAGGAGATATAAATGCTCTTAGTTACCTCAGAAAGCTTTAAAGATGACAGAAGAAGCGAAGTCGAAGACTAAAGCTCAAGTTCTGTTGAAGAAACAGTCATCGGATAGTCTGATGAGGTCACCGAACAGTTTAGTGAGCCTGGATGAGCGTAGTCCAGAGAGAGATGCTCTCTAGAGTCGAGGTGAAAAAATTACCGGACAGTCCAGTGGTGCAATTACCGGACAGTTCGGTGAGCCAGAGCTGAAGTCAAAAGAGGTGTCTCTGAGAGTTCAAAAGAGAAGGTCACCGGACAGTCCGATGAAGATATGCATTGGACAGTCCAGTGTCACATGAAATAGATTCCAGAGAGATTGTTTTCCTACTACTAGCACCAAAGATAAGTTTGCTCCAGCAATTTAGACCTCAGGCACACAGAAAAACGTCCCACTCCACGGTTTAAATACGCTCCAAGCCTGACTGCTTTATGCAATCACCGGACTGTCCGGTGACCCTTCCTCCTCCTAGGCCAGGGAAACACCCTCTCTGGAATTCATTTCATAGGACACCAGTCTGTCCGGTGCATACCTTCACCGGACTGTTCGGTGACTTTCACTTTTGGACTCCCAGAGACATCTTCTCTAGACTTCGGCTTCGACCTCACCAGACTGTCTGATGACTGCTAGACCGGACTGTCTAGTGTCTTCTTTGCAGCAACTCCAGAGAGCACCTCTCTGGACTCTGAAATCCTGGCTCATCGGACTATCCGGTGACCTCACCGGACTGTCCGATATCTGCTTCTTTGAGTGAACTTTGATCTTCGGTCTTCGATTTCACTTCCTCTGTCATCTTTAATGCTTTATGAGGATCTAAGCAGCATTCACACCCTCTAACACTTATATGACAGGAGACAAATGACCTTACCCCCTTAATAGTATTGGCGTTCCTATTGACTCTCTAGCTAGTCCTTAGCCTTGATCCTTCGAGGCTCGAAAACTCCTCTTCTAGGCATCGTCCTTGTCATCCATCGAGAAAGCCCACCATGTTGATGTAGAATTAGTGGGGTGGTACCTACATTCACAATCGTTACATATGATGTTTATTCAATCACTATAATCAATTCATACCTTTTAAGGCACTTCAAATGTCATGAAGCTAACTGTAGGGGAGCTAGGATAGATCTAGAGAAGCATATTGCCAATTTGCCTGGGATGACTGAGCTTGTGACCCAGCCCCTGAGCTTTAGTGAGGAGGTAGTACTGCAGTTCTACGCCTCCTTGTGGATCTCCCCTGACCGCTCTCAGCTATGGTTCTTATATAGAAGGGAGCCACACCGGTTTGAGCTATCCGATGTTATTGCTGCTTTGGAGTTTCTATCTTCGGAGACATGGATCCACGCACTGGCCCATCTAGACTTCTTGCCACCCTACAGACCTTTTGGAGGGATGGAGCCAAGTAACGAGAGACTATGTATTGCGTACCCACTGTAAGGAACCGTCCAAGTTGAGTTCCAATTAGTCAAATTAGCTCGCTGTCCATAAACAGAGTGCAAGCCTAAATTCCAACTAATGAGAAATCAACTCCGGTAGTCCCCCGATATGCTTCCCAAACAATGCCCAAGACATAAGCACATCGGTAAACAACACTGCATACATCACATAGGGGTCACACATACTCAGAACAGATTATAAGAGTTATAAACTGCAGATTACAGACCAAGAGTTTAACGGGATAGATTTGAAATGTTTAAGAATGAGAGCTTCAAGGTTGCAGTTAACTCTCAAACTTTCTACAAACATAATTAAACAAAGGGCTAGCTTTAGTTCAGGTTCTAGCAAGGGTAACGACAAGTACACAGCAGAACACATTTTGAAACCAAGCAAAAGAGTTGGTAATGCTCAGCCCACGAACATCATCAACACGAGCCATGACCGGACAGCAACTACTCATTCCCTTCGCCGGCATCGGCGGGGAAGAAGTAGCCAAAGACTAAGTCATTCTCACCTGCAAAACTTCAAAAGCAAACGTGAGTACAAAGGTACTCAGCAAGACTTACTCGTGGGATAAACATCCCGACTCCAAGGATCATGAGTTAGGCAGTAGCAAGGAAAATCATGCAAAGGATAGTCAAAATTTATTGCGAAAAGGCAGTAGTAAATACATATATTATAAGCATAAGCATAAAGTAAAGGACACATGGGCAACTACACACTAATATACCAACCATTCTACCCCTAAAGTGAAAACAGCAACAAGAGATGCGTCCATCAATACATCTCCTCCATTATAACTCACAAAATTTCCCACAAGTGATTACATAGATGAAATTATTAACTACGATGAAAATTGATAAGCACTAAGCCTGATCATGACCGAGATCACGGCAATTCGAATTGATTATACACCCTGCAGGGGGGTTCAACTGTACCCACACGACTTGAAGACCATCCGGCTCATGCAACTCCCTAAAGTTACACAAGAGGGCACTCATGTCAACCTTTCTTTCATCCATTCCCGAACGGTTGGACAATCAACATGCTAGGGAGGACCGGTCCCATGTCTCGTGGGAGCCCAACGGTCACTCGTGCGTGTCAGTCAAGACATGCCGTCATCGCCCAAACGCCGGTATGCAAATGAGATATTCGGCTTGTCTTACCATTATATTCGACATGTGGTATGAACGGAAAGTGCTTAGGCCAACAACTAACAACGGCCGGTCCTTAATCGACCAAATGGGGCTACACATCTATCCCCCTTTCGGTCCACAATTTAACTTTTTCTGGTTTTAAGCATCCACAACATTACCTCAAGACAAGAGGTTCCTATTCTCGCGAAAACGGTGGTGACCCTTCACCGAATCGACTTCTACCGGTCTAAGCATGGCTAAGCAAGACACATCGCAAAAGAAAACCTCCCACCCTGTCCAAAGACCTAAGATACAACAAGGAGTGGATAAATGACATGAACCAACTTAACCATACTTATCCTATTGCCCGACAATGCAACAATAACACAATAGTTCATTTCGCCGATTAAGTAAAAACAGAGGTTAGTATGCATGATGCTTGCCTTCAGGAGGAGGAGTCTCTTCCACAAACCCAAACTCGAAAACTTCAGCTTCCATAGCAACCCCGTCACTCTCCTAAGCGTCGTTCACTAAACAAAGGAAAAATAAAATACGCCGGTATGAAAATGTATGCCATGATGCAATGCATAATGCAAATGCAATGAAACTTTGCAGGGGCTTAGATACTAAAGTTATGAACATGTTGCAATTCAAAAGGTGTGGTTTGGAGTTGTATAGCTCAAGTTATTATAGATTTACTGCTGCTCTGTCCAGGAACAAAGCGAATGGAATAAATTCTGAAATTGTTCTCTCAACAGATATTTGTGGATACATTATAGATAGGGGATTATTTAGTGGATGTGTATCATCAAAACATGATACTTTGAACAGGTCTAGAATCACGAAGTTGACTTTGAATTACTTAATAATTAATTTCACGGGTGGCTTAAATAGTGGAGTGATTAAATTGAAGGAATACATAAACATCTTATATGAGAGTAAAACTTTGCATGCCAGCTAGATGTACTCAATTAGGATTGTTAGCACAAGTTTCAAAATTTAAAGATGCATACATTTACCATGGTGAAAAGATAAAAAAAAGGAAAAAAAAAGGGACACAAGAGGTAAAAACACAATGCATGCTTATTAACAGAGAATTTATTTCATTTATCAATTTTAGGATGAGTTGACTTTTACAACAGCAAAAGAACCCAATGCGAGTGAACTAACAGAACTAGCATTGACATGAAAAAAGGTGCATTCATTTTATCATGATTCAAATCCGCTAAAGGAGGTAATTACAACTCTTTAGACTACTCTACAGTGGGCCTATTGGAAGCATTATAACATATTGACATGCAACAATTCCATTATGTAACCAGGTTATTAGAACTCAACAGAATTTATTTCATAATTTCTGAGTCATTTAATCTTTTATATGACTCGAGAAAGAAATGAAATGAGTTAGTATTAACATGCCACCGCTGAACTAGCAAGCTTCCATGCTGCCCTCTCTCAGGCAGGGCAATGGGTTTCAAATCTTGGGATAGGATGGCAACACAGCAACAGATCGAAGGATGGTTAAAATGAAAATGAACACAGAGAGAGGATAAGTGTCATGCAGCCTCACCATAGCAGTGTTGAGCTCAACCCGGCAGCTCAGATCGGCAGCAAGGAACCCAGCTGAACAAGGAACAAATGGCACACCGTCGAAGAACAAAGACCAGCAGACGGCAAGAGGGTGACGTCTAGCTGGAAATTCGTAGCTGTTGGCCTGAGGAAGAAGATCAGAATGATTCCAGAGGCTGCCTAGCCACCCTGCTGCAGCTCTGCTGCTTGCTTCCTGCTGCTCCTTCTTTCCTTCACGGAAAGAATGGAGAGGCCTCAATCTCTGTCCAACCAAGAGAGGGAGGACGAAAATAAGACATGGAACACCTAGAAGTGCTAGTGGAGAAGATTACTGCAGCGGTTTTGCAAGGAGAGCAGCATACCAGCAGCTCCAGGGAGCTCCAAGGGTGGAAATGGTGGTGGTGGCTGTGAGGGGATGGAAAGGGGGAGAAAAGCTCTGGCCTG
>BCLF01000006.1:4901129-4970230 GCA_001602275.1 Zoysia japonica | reverse complement strand
TCCTCATGGGGGGGGGGGGGGATTGCCCCCCTCTATGCCGTAAAAATTTTGAACGATTTTTTTTTTGTAGCGTTCAACATTGAATTGACATCTCCCTTTTCCTGGGTTTCAATCCTTTCGTTTCTGTTTCTTAATTCAGGTATTAAGTGCATTTTCCGTAAAGAAAGAAACACTTACAACTTTAGACTTAGGGTTTTTGTCCCAAGCTAAGGTAGAAACAATTGATCCATTCTCATACCCTATTTGTTTACCGGTATGGAGCCATCGTCGTTTCGGATGCCTGCTCCCTTTCCACGGTGCTGGAACTCGCACCGTTCAGAGTCATTTCTGACCCCGGCCAAGTACCCTCCCGGTAGTACTAGGAGCTGTTGTCAGAATAGGCTACATGGGCTTCCGTCTATTACGTACCCAAATAGAGTCAATCCTATGAACTGACAACAAGTGACGGCCTTCTTGTCGCCTTCCTTTGTTACTCCTTTAGTAAACCATCGCAAGTCCCTCAATGGATTAAAAGAAGGTATCTTGCTTAGATTTGATCAAAGAGCTGGTCTTTTCATTCCCACATTTGCCTTCCATCCCCTCGCTATTCGATCGCGGGATAATAAAATCTCGCTTCCAAAACACGCCTAAACTATTGGCTAACTTGCAAGTCGACGTTAAACCTATGACTCCGCAATTGTCGTACAGATTTATTAAACTCGAGCCATCCTAAGTGGATTCCAGAACAGGAATAATGGGTATTCCCTACGCGGATCACCTTGTGGCAGCTCAACCTATGTGATACTCAGAGAGATTCATCGGCTCTGGAATGTGGGCCTTATTAACCAGCTTAAGTCCACACTTAACTACTTGGAATTATATCGATTCGTTAGTTGCCTTCGCCATCCTAATACCCGAGACTGTAATATCCAAGTATGGTTAAGGCCGTCGTCTCCTGGGCTGCTCATCTGGTCGAGCAAATATTAGGGAAACGGCAACGCGCAATCAATAAGGCTTTTTCTTCTTGGGCGCCACCCCAAGAAGTATTAAGTTCTTCCAAGCCAAGAGCCTTTGTCTCGATCGATCCTTTGTCGCATAGTTTGGAATTGGTTAGGTGATCAACCATCCCACCCTTAACTTGTGGGAATTCTGGTCAGAAGTAGCGCCTCAAGCCTGATATATACAGGTTCGTTATTGGTCATTTGTTTCAGCTGTTCAAGAGTTCGATTAACACATTCACCCTGTTTCTCGGGGGATGTGTGCTCGACTATTGTCCCTACGAGCCCAACAAAATGCTCTTACCAGATCGCCGGACGCCCGAAAACTCGTGGATCCTTAAGATAAGGGGGATGCCCGCCCCCTAGCGCACTCTCGCATTTAGTTAGTTGTTAATTGTCGAATACACATTGGGTGGTGACAACTGCCTGAAACATACTTTCAATCGATAAGATTACTTCAGCATTCCCTCTACCAAAAGAGAAAGAGTTGAAGATAACGAAGGAAAGTGGGTGGATACAAAACCAGTTCATATCACTTGTCTTTCTGGTCTTTCAGAATCTCATCGAATACTAGTAAATGCTTTCGAAGAGAAAATAGAAGCACTAGAGAGCTCAAGTTCACTTCATTCATCACAAGATGCAAATGATAAGAAAAATGGAGCTAATGAGGAAGAAATCACTTCTACTTAAATAGTGAAATACCAACCAACACATCAAGCAATAACCAGATAGATAGAATGAGAACAGGTAATACGAAGATATCAACACAGCCGGAGTCACGAGGCTCGATAATGACCAATGGGTTAGGATCTGAGGAAGCTGAGTTTGGATGATGGAATATTCGCAGTTCTGATTGTTGAGATACTGCAAATCCACTAATCCAACAATTTAAGTCCATTTTCCTACTTTTTCTGCAAGGGGTGCAAGGGGAAAGCATTAGCCCTATCCCTAATATTACTCTCTGTCACACCGGCTACTGGTTTAGCTTCTACGTTGAGGAGATCCGCATCGGATAGGCCAACAAGACCATCAATAGCATCTGCGAGAACTCTAACGGCGGGTAGGCAAACAACTTTATTCAATTCATTAGCATCTGGCTACTACTGAGATGCTTATCTTTCTTTGTTGGCTCCTCTGTTCATGAAAGACCTGCTGACCTGTCCTGCCCGGTCACTAACTAGGTCTCCTAAATGTACTTTGTTCTGCTTCTCAAAGAAAAGGAAGTTTTCTAAGAGCCCCGAGGGTGAAGCATTAATCATGGTTTCGGTCATGCCCTTGATTCAAATTTTTGGTCCCGAGATGCCTACCTGAACGATTCACAGCCCAGGGCATCGAAATTCTATTTTTAAGATAAGAGCCCATGAGTCCAAAATCAAGTTCGAATTGCTCTTGTTCCATCAATTCAGTAGGTTTAACAGTCTCACGAGTGCATGTGCAGCATGCTTCAATTCTTTCTTTCTTGGATTTGATCCGCGCGTGGGACTTGCATAACCACAACCGGAAGTCCTCCTGCTATTCAAAAAACCAGCTTTTCATTGCGGACATTTGATACATTGTGGTTGGTCACGTTGGTGAATTAGATGAGGTATGGAATTACCATCTTTGACTGTGAAGTCATCCATCCAGACATACTTCTTAGGTGAAATAGCCAAACATCTGAGTGAGTCAGTCTACCAATGCCTTGTGACTCATGACAGTAGTCCACCAGATCCCTAGTTGCAGTTTTTGTCCTTTTGGATACCACCTATTTTCATATTGAAAAGATTCCAGTACCTTCACCACAAACACAAGGCCTGCTGCTCCCTAAGTTGTAAAGTCACCCATTTGGTAATCGGAGTGAATCTATACTTACTCAACTACTAACTCTGAATGTTCTCGCTATCGAAGGATTTCTTTCTTTGCGTATGATGATTGAGGCTTCTCATAGCACCTCTGAAGGAGAGGAGACCACAACCCCCGATGAGCTAGAGGTTGAGACTGAGGCTCTAGAGGGAGCACAGCCAGAGGTTGGGAGCACTGAGACTCCAGATCAGGCTGAGACTCCTACCTCTCGTGCCACACTTGACTCTGATCTTGCTGCCCGATTGGATGCTATTCAGGCAGAGTAGGCCGAGCATAGGAGATACAGGCAGTAACAGGATGTGAGGATCAGACGAGAGAGGGCTGAGTTTGAGAAGAGGATATGACTCGAGCGTCTACAGATTGAGGAGAGGCTCAGGATGAAGAGAGAGCTTGCAGAGGAGAGGAGACGACATCAGAGGTTGTAGCGCACTCAGTTGGAGATGATAGCGGCCATATCTTATATATCTGTCAGATTTGGAGCTATAGCATCTTATCTCCAGGGGATCAATATATCACTTTTGAAAATGTTTCCGACCACAACGCTACCGGGTCCCTTGCCCTCGCAGCTACAACCTATAGCTCCTCAGCCACAGTACTCATCGGTGCAACTATTTATAGCTCAGTTACAACAGCAGCAGTAGCCCAGCTTTAGCACCTTGCTCTCAGCTCCGTTATTACCTTTTGTACCTTTTGGAGTAGCCAGCATAGCAGCGACTATCAGAGATGTCAGTATGCCCGTTACTTCTTCTCAGTTCTCTCTAGTTTCCTCATTCTCTATGTCACCACTGCTTGTTTCAGCTGAGCCCAGAGTTTCAATGCCAGCATTGGTGATAGGGACAGCATTTGTTAGTTCTCCGCTTGCCCCGAGAGTTCCTTCCTTCGAGGCTACCACTGCTGAGTCAGTTTTGACAGAGCTACCACCAGTGTCATCAGAGGCAGTGTGATGTGTACGTGGTTTTCGATCTTCCGTCAGGCCGTGGTAACTCTCGATTTGGTAGAGATGCGACACACAATCGATTCGAACCCCCGCAATCGCAGCACCACATCTCCTCTGGTTATCAACTGTGCACACACAATTAACCTCACCAAGAATACTAATCTCAGCCTGCGAATCGAAGAACACAACCAAGAACAAGGAAGAACGCAACTCAATTGTGAAATCTGAATTAAATCACGAAGTTAGAAAACCAACAAACCATCAAACGACAAAACTGTTTATAACAGATGAGAGAGGGCCGAGTTTGAGGAGAGGACATGACTCGAGCACCTCTAGATTGAGGAGAGGCTCAAGATGAAGAGAGAGCTTGCAGAGGAGAGGAGACGATAGGACAAGGAGTTTCATGAGAGGTTGCAGCACATTTAGTTGGAGATGATAGCGGCCATATCTTATATGTCTATCGGATTTGGAGCTATGGCATCTTATCTTCAGGGGATCGATATGTCAACTTTGAAAGCGTTTTTAACCACTACGCTACCAAGTCCCTTGCCCTCGCAGCTACAACCTATAGCTCCTCAACCACAGCACTCATCGATGCTAGTATTTACAGCTCAGTTACAACAGCAGCAGTAGCCCAGCTTTAGCACCTTGCTCTCAGCTCCGTTATCACCTTTGGTACCTTTTGGAGTAGCCAGCATATCAGCGACTATCAGAGGAGTCAATATGCCAGTTACTTCTTCTCAGTTCTCTCTAGTTTCCTCATTCTCTATGTTGCCACTGTTTGTTTCAGCTCTTTGCTTGCCCCAAGAGTTCTTTCCTTCGAGGCTACCACTGCTGAGTCAGTTTTGACAGAGTCACCGCCAGTGTCATCAGAGACAATGTGATGTGTATGTGGTTTTCTATCTTCCGTCAGGTCATGGTAACTCTCGATTTGATGGAGATATGACACACAATCGATCCGGCCTTAATTCAACACGATTCGAACCCCCGCAATCGCAGCACCACTTCTCCTCCGGTTATCAACTGTGCACACACAATTGACCTCACCAAAAAGGCTAATCCCAGCCTGTGAATCGAAGAACACAAGCAAGAACAAGGAAAAACGCAACTCAATTGTATAATCTGAATTAAATCACAAAGTTGAAAAACCAACAAACCATCAAACGATAAAACTGTTTGTAGCAATGAAAACTAATCAAAACCTAACCTTAGTGATGGTGCCTATTGTTTATATAGAGTTTAGAATGACCTTAAGGGCAAAATCTAACACTAATGGACCTTAGAAAGATATACGGTCCAAAGGCCAAAAGATAGTGTCGCAGCATTCGGGGCAGTTTCTGGACGTCATCTTATTTTAACGATTCTTGCTGATTCCGATCGAATTTGAAGATGAGACCAGTGCCGTTGGAAAGTTATATTCTTAGCTTTCCAACTATATCTAGAACATCCAAAATGGATCCCGCATGTATGCGACTTGGATGTCCATTTTAGTGCGGTCTGCTCCTGGAACCCTGAGTTAGATTGACTCTCCTCTGGGGTCAAATGTGTGTTGTTGGTGTTGAGCATTCCAAATCCTTCTCCACGTTTCCTTTGATCCTCTCAAATGTTCTAAATCATAATAAAATCATTAGGTAGCAATCTATTCTCAAAGGAAGTAAGACATGTGTTTCGAAATGAGCTCATCTCTAAATTCAATTGTTGTGCACGAGTTATAGTAGGTGGAGGAGCGTTGTGTGTATCCAATGAAGGGATGACCTCATCATCCTCTCCCTCTTGAATCGGAGTCGTACTCGACTCAAGCTCATCTTCTTCTCCGATGTGGCCCCATTGTGTTGAGGGCGTGTGCCAATTCACATTCGCTCCGGGAATCAAGTCAATCTGGTGCTCAATCTCTCGAATAGGTGACAGTCTTGTAGGTGACTCAGGCAAAAAATTATCATGATACTCCTACAAAAGGTTAGCAACAGGAGCATGTAAAGAAGAAGCAAGATCCTCAAGTAGAAACAATGCATCGTTGCATGTCAAAGTATAACATGAAGCAATTTCATCATAAATTTCACTAAGATCAAATTTTATTGCAATCATTACAGAACTTTTCAAATTTATTTCTTGCTAATTTTCAGATGCAGGAGGATGTTCTTTCTTTTCATTAGAAAGTCTATCCCTATTAGCTTGTATAATTTTAGCAAGGGTCAAAGGTAATAAAGTAATTTTCTTTCCTTTATGCATGAAGGTATATTTATTAGTTTTACCATAATGGATAGCATCATTATCACATTCCCATGGACAACCTAATAATAATGAACAAGCTTGCATAGATATAACATCACAATTCACAGAATCAACATAGGTGACAATAGAGAAAGGAACTCGACAAGTTCTCGTTACCTTTGCCTTACCAGAGTCGTTCAACCACTGGATAAGGTACGGATGTGGATATGGCCGTGTGGATAAGTCAAGATTAGTGATCAAATCAGTACTGACTAAATTGTTGCCGCTCCCGCCATCAATGATCACATTTGCATGCCAGTTCTTGATCACAAAGTAATTCTGAAGCAGATTATGGAATCGAATCTTATCAAGGTGTACCTGTGCGAAGAGCGCTCGTTGGACAATGATGGCCCTGTAAGCCGAAATATCATCAGCACCAAATACTTGGCCATCATCATCGTCAGGAATTTTATCATCAGATTCTTTGTCTTCAACATTCGAAGTACTTATGTATTCTCCATTTTCAGTAGCAATGAATGTCCGTTGACTTAGGCAATCTCACTGCATATGTGCCATGCCATGACATTTATGGCACTTGATGTTGGAGGAACGTCTCGTCGAGGTACTGGAGGATGTATTCTTGTTGAGTACCTACAAAGAAAGCTTAGCCGAATTTGAAAATTGCGTCGAAGGGGCTAGTTTTGGTTCTACTGCAGTGTTGGATGGTGGTTGCGTACGTTTGGTCGAAGAAGAAGAAAACGTTGACCGTGGAGTGTTTGTACTTGTACTGTTCTGGAGTCGTCGTCCCTGCAATTTTTTTCTGCAAGCATAGTAAAGTGGAACAACTGCTCGCAGAATCATAGTTTTTATAATCAATTATGTCCTGAATTTCACGCCGCAACCTAGCATAAAAACGACAGATAGTATCCTCAAAGTCCTTTTCTATCCTGCAACGCATCATACCCTTTTGCAACTCAGCAAAATATTTTTGAACAGATTTATCATGTTGTTCTAAGCGTTGCAATTTTTACGCAAATCTCTTTGATAAGAAGGAGGGAGCATCTTTCAATCTATCCTAACTATCAAGTTGCAAATGCACTTTGCAAAGATCAGTCCACCATAGTAAAGCAAAATCTCGAAACTCACTAGTAGCTTGTCTAACTCTATGTTGTTCAGGAACTAAGTGAGATGTAAATTTTTGCTCTACAACCATCTCCAAATTAAGATAAGCCTCAGCATCATAATTACCAGAAAAGGGTGGGATGGTAAACTTAATCTTAGCGCTAGGTTTGTAAGGAGCATGATGTTCATTACCTCTCATACCTTGGCAGTTACGGCGTTGACGATTGCGCATTCTGTTTTGTTATTCTCTATCATTGTCAACATCATCCTCGGAATAGATCTCGTCATTAACTTCGTCTTCCTCTTCCTCTCTCTGTTGTAGTCAACGTCTGTCAAAGGTTGTCATACGAGTTGAGAGACGCTGTAATTCCTGGTTCATTGTCCTGAAGTACATATCTATGGTATTGAATTGCTCGGTCATCCTCTGATCAAACTTAGCAAGAGTGTCAGCAAGTTGATTTTGACTGACACAGTCAGCGAAGTTGTTCGAGGAGTTGGCAGCATCAGACGGTTCACTCTTATCACTTGCAGACTTAACCTTTTCCTGCCTTAGTCAGAAAGCGACAAAGAAGCAAAGCAGGATATTATCCCTATACTACGGTGGTGTGAGTTCTGTGGTGGCAGATCTGTAAAAAGAAATGGCTTACCAAGGTCTTACACTGTTCTTACTATTGCAAGGCAAAAGATGGTACAATCGGTGGCAGGAGAGACCAGGGAGTCATAATTTCACAATTGCGGTGTCAGTTGCAGTGCTGATCCAAGGTGGATATGTGGAGCTTGGAGGGCTGAAATAATGGTTAGTGTAACACAATTCTATAACAGATAGTAATGCTAAAT
This sequence comes from Zoysia japonica, assembly GCA_001602275.1. NCBI lineage: Eukaryota > Viridiplantae > Streptophyta > Magnoliopsida > Poales > Poaceae > Zoysia > Zoysia japonica. Next base: position 4,962,304 of record BCLF01000006.1, on the reverse strand, counting down.
AAGTGTTCCAAATATGTAATTCTAGTTGTTGGTCCAATCTTATGAAAAATCCAGATGTGATCAATAATAGGACACAAAGATCAGCAACATACGTGGCTCCAAAGATCAGTAATCAACACGTATATCAAAAGACAGTGATGTCACCTCGATGATGTCACTTTTTATTTTTCTTTTGAATTTTCACTTTTTTTTATTTTTTAGAGGCACAAAAAACAGCAACACTAGAAAGTTTCAGATCGATCGAATGAGGGATGTGTTCTGTGAAAAATAACAAAGATGTCTGAAATTGCACCCAAAAATCTTCTAAATTCACAAAGGTCCACTTCTATGGGAATTTGGCCTTGAAATTTTTTCAAACCCCGACAATGTTGGGGAGAGCAAATTCATCTTTTTGTTCTAAGAATTTGAAAAAAATTCGCTTGATTTTGAGTTCGTATGAGAAAGTTATGCCCATTTTACTGAAGGGTGCCCAAGATACGTTTTTGAGGGTGTGAAACGCAATCGGGTGGCAATTTTGTGGATGATTCGACAGCAGATGATAATATATGGGTGGATCTATGAAGGGTGGATCTGTTTGTGGTTGAAATATAGGGTGGGTGGGTGGTGGGATAAAATTTCGATGCAAAGGAAACAAATACCAGGGGTAAACATGGTAACGGATCTGAATGATGCAAACGATGAATGATGAAGGCAAACAACAGTTTGCAAAAAGATTTCGTATCCAGCAACCAAAACACAAACTAGGGACACAAACTTGACACTATGGACTCAAATAAAATTATGCAAAGGCTAAACACGGCTTGGATAGGTTAACACCTAACGATTTACTAATTTTTTTGTGTTGCGGCTTTTCTGTGGACGATAAGATGAATGCAAAAATAAACTAGGATAGATGTGAACCTGACGGTATACCTGAAGCTCTGATTACCACTTGATGTGTATGTGTTTCTCGATCTTTTGTCAAGTCGTGGTAACTCTCGATTTGGTGGAGATGCAGCACACAATCGATCCAGCCTCAAATCAAAACAATTCGAACCCTGCAATCACAGCACCACTTCTCCTCTGGTTATCAACCATGCAAACATGATTGAACTCACCAAAAAAGCTAATCTCAGCCTGCAAATCGAAGAATACAAGTAAAAACAAGGAAGAACACAACTCAATTGCGAAATCTGAATTAAATCACGAAGTTAGAAAACCAACAAACCGTCAAACAACGAAACTGTTTATAACAGATGGAAACTAATCAAAACCTAACCCTAATGACGGCGGCTGTTGTTTTTATAGAATTTAGGATGACTTTAGGGGCAAACCCTAACACTACTGGACCTTAGAAAGATACACGGCTCAAAGGCCAAAAGATAGTGTCGCAGCACCCGGGGTAATTTCTGGATGTCATTTTTTAATTATTTCTTCTGATTTCGGTCAAATTTGGAGATGGGACTAGTTCCGTTGGAAAGCTTATCTTCTTAGCTTTCCATCCATATCTAGAACCTTCAAAACGGATCCCGTATGCGACCTAGGCGTCCGTTTTAGTGCGGACTGCTCCTGTAACCCGAGAGCAACTCAACTCCGAGTTGGATTGACTCTCCTCTGGGGTCAAATGTGTCTCGTTGGTCTTGAGCATCTCCAAATCCTTCTTCATGCTTCCATTAATCTTCTCCAATGTTCCTAACCATAATAAAATTATTAGGTAGCCATCTATTCTAAAAGGAAGGAAGACATGTGTTTCAGAACAAGCTCGCCTCTAAATTTAATTGTTGTGCACGAGTTATAGTAGGTGGAGGAGCGTTGTGTATATCCAATGAAGAGATGTCCTCATCACAGTGCCCATAGCCACCACAGTCGAGCAGCCCAGTGTGTTTGATGCAGCTGTCCTGGTTGAGGCCGAATATTCTATAGAGGAGGCATCTCGAGCCTTTGCCAATGCAGATCAGCCAGATTCAGTTGATGGCAAGGAGCCTTCCCCGACATTGTCTTCTGGCTTGAGTGCTTTTGATAATCCAGAGCAACCAAGAGAGGAGCCGACAGCAGCAGCAGCCGAGCCAGCACTAGAGGAGCAGCAACCAGCAGTCACTGCACCCGACTCTCCAGCCGCGCCTGTAGAGGACTAGATCTTCTGAGGTCTAGAGTGTTGAGAGTGTGGCTTGTAGTTGTATTGCTTGAGAGGCTAGCTGTCTGGGGGGAGGCCGTGGATGGGTTGTTAGGGCTCTGGATTTTATTTGGCAGATTTCATTGGCTCCTTGTGACATTTTGATGAGCTTGTGTTTTATTCGATCTTTTAGCTCATTGAGATTCACTTAGTTTCTGGACTGACCCCTGTGATTCATTGTGTATGATTCTCTGAGTTGTGATTGTCTTAAAGGTTAATTCTCTAGTGCGTAGCGCTTTCTTTTATATCTATCGTGCACTAACCTCTGTCTATCCAGCGTCTCTCTTCACTTTATGCTTCTTCGATTCTATCTTTTTGTATGATTAGATGACAAAGGGGGAGAGAGAGTCCTCACAATTGGGAGAGAGATCGTTTTCAAAGGAAGACATAGGGGGAGAACTCATGCAAATTTCTAGGGGGAGTCATCAAGGTAAGGGGGTAAGTTTTTTCTTCGAGATGTGCTCCTTTCTTTATCTCATATCATCTTGCTTGAAATTTGTAGTGAGTACTATGGTTGTCATCAATCACCAAAACGAGGATATTGTTAACTTCATGACCTTTGAAGTTTCCTAAAAAGATATGATTTGATTTTGGTTGATTAAAAGAACATCATAAGTAACAGTTGTGATTGTTGGTTCCACCCCGCAAATCTTTACAACAAGGTGGGTTTCCTCGACGGATGATAAAGGACAATTCCAAGAAGAGGTGTTTCGGGCGCTGAAGGACTAGCTAGAGAGTCCATAAGACTGTCTACTATTAAGGGAGGTCAAGTCATTCGTCTCATGTCATACAAGTGTTATGGGATATGAATGCTCTTATTTACCTCAGAAAGCACTAAAGAAGGTAGAGAAAGCGAAGTCGAAGACCGAAGATCAAGTTCTGTTGAAGAAGCAGTCACCGGACATTTTATATTGTTGACTAGAGTTGATAGGTTGCTTTGTGATTACTTTTGGTGGCTATAGTGCTAGTGCTTGCTTGTTGTCTTTACTTTCCACTACCATGGTTAGGGGTTTTGGCCTACTAGAATCTCATAGGTCATGCCTTTGTTGTGATTGAGTCTCATAGTTTAAGTTTGTAGCGAATTTAGTTCGATAAGTCCATCGATTCAACCCTATCGGTGTCTTTGATCCTTACAATATGTTATACTCTAAATATGAAAAAAGACGCTAAAATATTATTCTACAACAATAGCATAAATGGAACCATAAGATGCAATGGAAGTTGCTTTGTTTCAACTCGCACGGAGCGTGATGGACTCACCTCGTGTAATGACCTTAGTGACTGAGAAAGAGCTAAAATCGAGCACTACAAACTTTTTTAACTCTCACGATCAACTAGTGAGCAAGCAAGCAACTTCTAACGGCATAGATACTAGACAAAGCAAGAACAAATTAGGAGAAAGGTAAAGCACAACTAAAGCTAAGGATGAAGCAAGCTAGTTGTTTGCATCATGACCTTTGAAGTTCTCTAAAAGGTATGAATTGATTTTGGTGATTGAATGAACGCCGTAGGTAACGGTTGTGATTGAAGGTACCACCCCGCTAATTCTACATCATCATGGTGAGTTTCCTCGGTGGATGACAAGTACGATCCCTAGAAGAGAAGTTTTTAGGCGTCGAAAGACCAAGGCTAAGGACAAGCTAGAGTGCCCATAAGAACACCGATACTATTAAGGGGAGTAAGGTGATTTGTCTCCTATCATACAAGTGTTAGAGGGTGTGAATGCTCCTTAGATCCTCAGAAAGCACTAAAGATGGTAGAGGAAGCTAAGTCGAAGACTGAAGATCAAGTTCAATCAAAGAAGCAGTCACCGGACAATCCGGTGAGCCAGAACATCGCAATCTAGAGAGAGGTGCTCTTTGAAGTTGCTGCAGAGAAGACATCGGACAGTCTAGTGTGACAGTCACCGGACAGTCCAGTAAGGTCGATGTCGAAGTCCAGAGAAGATATCTCTGAGAATCTAAAAGCGAAAGTCACCAGACAGTCCGATGAAAGTATGCATTGGACAGTCCGATGTCCTATGAAATGGATTCCAGAGAGAGTGTTTCCTGGCCTAGAGAGCAAAGTAAGATAGCATTGGCTTAATTAATTTTAAAGTAACATTATTGACTTAATCAATTTTAAAGTAACATTTTGTATTTTAATTCTGCAACATGTAAAAAATTCACTTTTCATGGTCTATTAAAACTTAGACACAAGAGCATAAGAGAAACCACAAGAAATGGTATCATTCAAGTATATCTAAACTATTAGAAAGTCATTGCTATGCTTAAGAGTAAACAAAGTTTTGTCCGCACAACCCATCACATAGCCCATCTCTAGCAAAAAATTCTTAAACCTGGAATAGCAAGCTCTAGGAGCAAAAGACAGACGTATAGGATCGGTCCTCCCTGGCCACGTCCATACGTTAGTGCTAGTATTTGTGTCATGCTGTGACCCCGTAGAGCCCACGTGCCAAGCACACTGTATCTACGCCCCTAATTATATGCATCTATGGCATAGCGAAGGTTAACTTTGATACCATTCTGCAATAGATCAAGCTCAAATATGGTTCATGCCCACGCACACGCTGCAGGACCACACTTACACAAAAACTTGCTTATGCTTCGTCCTCTCTTCACGTGAAAAGATTATCACGATGTTACTATGTTTTAGTTCACTGGCTATTTAAATTGATACATCCTTCTTTGAACTAGCAAAGTGAGACTAATTTTCATGGCTTACCCACACCACAAGCCATACGAGTTGAGACTAAATCCATTGGTTTCATATTAGAAGGATGGCACCTTCCTCTAATACTCGTTGGACTGCTCCTATCGAAGACTTGATTACTTCTGTCATTCTTAGAATGGTGTTCTTCTATGACACTGTGATAGCAACTGTCCTAGATAATAGCTCCTTACAAGAGCAAACTTCTAAAGCTCAGCTGTCCTGATAATACCTTCTTGCAAGAGCTTTCGATTCATGAATGAACGTCCCCAGCGTGCTGGTTGGTTGACCTGCGTTTGAGGCGTGAGCTACTGCAGAGTTGGTAGGAGCAGGGGCGGACCCAACAGGCCACTAGGGCTATGGCCCTAGTCTTAGCTCTTGATTATAGTGAAGAGATTATCAATTTTCTTATAAGCTAAAACAATTAGCACTAATTCTCAATGTAATGGCCTTAGTCTTCTTGCTATTAATCCTTAGATCCCGTCCCTGGGTAGGAGTAGTACTAGGCTACTAGCCCTGAGGTGAGCTGCGACCTCGTTTTCTCCCATGCCATGGTTCCAGTCCGCGTGCCCCGGGCGTATGCTTGGCCAGTTGGCTGGACGACCGTGGAGTAGAGGCGTCCGCGTCTGCAGGCGGGCGCGTGCGGCCGGCGATCGCGTTGCCGAGCGGGCGTAAAACGTCGTGCGCTTATCCCTGCGTGCGAGCGTCTGTGTACTGAGGCGGTTAAAGAGCTGCCTAAATAAAAGATCAACGAATTTGTGGTCTAGAACCAACGATTGTTTGTTCGTTTGACCCAAAATCAATTTTTTTAGATACAAGCAGGAGAGTTGTTGGAGGAGTTGAGTAAAATAAACTTTAATTTTTTTACTGGCACCAACAGATTATTTTTAGGGTGATTTTATTAGCAGGAAGCTTTTGGAGACGACTGAACTATATCTAAATTTCATTTTGTAGGATTTGACAATATCTTCGAGGAGGATTAATTCAATTGGTCATCCAGCTAAACCTCCCCCGCGGCGCGACGACGAAGAAAACCAGCCGCCCACTATACTTGTTCTCATGTCATCCACCACTGACTACATTGATTTATTAGAAGTTAGACATGGAATCTGCACATCATTCGATTCTTCACCGGAGTAATCTCCACGTAACGATGCAGAACCACCGTCACACCAAACCAATCGCTAGCTATCAGCTCCAATTCAAGGGTCAACCCACAGTCTGCAAGCAAGCCGTATAATTAGGCTATGAGCATTGCTCCACACGCAACCTGCTCACATGCAGAAAACCTAGTAGACGCCAGCTTATTACCTTGCCTCTAGATTTGGACCTATAACAATGTGTTCCATGGCACTCAGACCACTATATAAGTACCTGTAACGTTGTGGTCGACAACGACTCATCAGAAGTTCAGAACCACGTAACACTTATACACACAAAATGGCTGCTGCTAGTTGTCGCAGTGCTAGTGTCTTCCTCTTCCTTGCGCTCCTGTGCTTGTCTAAAACTCTGGCGCCATCTGCCAACGCGAGGCAATTCCCTCGTGAGGATGGCACCGCCGACAGCAAGTTCTCTTTTTCGTCGCTGTTCGGAAACAACAACGGTGACGGCCATGGCTCAGGAACTGGACATGGGTTCGGCTGGACCATCTCGCACGGTGGATCGAACACAAACGTCGGATTTGGTGGCGGTGTTGGCGGCGGCGTCGGTAACTCCGCCGGCGGTGGCTCCAGTGCTGGCGGTGGAGTTGGTGTTGGAGTCGACGTCAACATCAACAAAGGCGGCGTCGACGTCGGGATCGGTGTTGGTGGAGGTGGTGCCGCGCACTCGCACGACGCCGGCGTAAGTGTTGGTGTAGGCGGCGGGGAAGGCGTCGGAATTCACATTGGCTCCGGTGGCGTCACCGTTACCCATGGCGGCGGTGTCGGTGTAGGCGGTGGTGACGGTGGTGGTGCATCAAGCGGCGGTAGTGGTGTTGGGCGTTCAGGAAATGCCGTGGGAACTGGCCAAGGTTCCGGCAATGCTAATGGAGGAGCTGGAAGCGGTGGAGGGAATGGATCCGCTGCGGGCGAAGGAGGCTATGCTGGAGGCAGTGGCGGTGGCGCCGGAGGTGGTAGCCATCCATGAATACGATATGTTTGTATCATATATGCCCTTCAACGTAGGGATTCAGATTGATTTGACCTACCTAGTTAAATGGATCATGATGTTTGTAAGCTTGATTAGTTAGATATTGTACCGGATCCAATCCGGATGTCATTTGAACTTTATGATGAGGCATTTGATCGATGCTTTTACTTGTTTGTAAGTGGCTGCATGGTGCATGCTACAGCGTCTTTTAATTTAGTGCATGGATTCATAAACTTGCATGAACGAAGCTCTTTTGCATTGACGAGCGAACCCAGCGGTGAAGTTAAGGCCGTTTTTGAGAGCTGTGACATGAAATATCCCGAAAACAGATCCCAAGAGCTGGGGTACGTACATTTGACGGGATCCTCAACAGGATTAGTTTTAGGAATCGTTACGTCAACTATACATGTTTACCAAATTCTCTTAATTGGCCATTGGATCGATCGTTCCTGGCGGAAACAAAACGAAGTATTGTTCTGATCTACTCCCTCTGTCCAAAATTTATAAAAATTCATATTTTTCAATGAAAAAAATGGAATGAAATAGTATCATGCTCCTACTTTTATCGCATAAAACGTTTCTCACTCATCCAACACCTCAATTATTACATTCAAACCTCGCAAATGATTATATTCCTATAGACAAATACAAAGCTCTTCAAATACTGTTGGATGGAGAGAGTATTTAACAGCGTCAAAATAACTGAGCTTCTGCCATGCGTTCGTGAACCATAGTTTGCAATTGGACCAGTGGACCATAACTCTGCATCTTCCCACAGATACAGGCATACAGCCTACTATAGTCAGGGTTCGGGTTCTCGTTTGGACACCGAAACCGGTGGTGATCGGTTTGATCAATTTTTGCGAAAACCGCTACAATAAACCATAAAAACCGGTTAAATTTGAAAATCAAATTTTGAATGAAAACTACTCGGTTTTTCAAGTTTACCGTTCGGTTTGACCGGTTTTTGGATTTTTAATTTTTTTAAATTTTTTAAATTTTGTAAACCAAAAATCGGTCGTCTGGTGAAACCGAGTCAGACCAGTTTTCACTGGTTTTGTAAACCTGACTATAGCAGCTCGTACGAGCATGCAGATATGGCGATGATATTTGATAGTTTTAATTAGCAGTGGTACGTGGCAGTAGAGAGCTAGGTTGCTTGTTCTGTAAACTCTCTTCTTGGATCCGGTGTTTTTTTATAGGCTCTATTCTCTACAAGTTCAAGCCACCATATGTCGCTTACTAGCTCTAGCTTATGTGCGACCCAAGTTACAGTAGGATGAGTACATACGACGCTGTGTACACTATTAATGTAGATGGCCGTCCGTGGTATACGAATTCGGCCGTCAGTTCTCGTTGGCAGCATCTGATTAGGAAAATTACAAGTCGATCGATCTAACCAGAATGATTTTGTACGTATTCATGAGCAGTTATTGTATAGACGAACAATTTCTTTTTTTTTTTCTTGGTGTTTTGGTCCCACACAATTTAAAATATGGTGGCAAAACGATAGACCGGCAAGGCTGTCCACTCCTAACATTTCGTCAAAATGCCAAATGTCATAAACCTAGCTGATTTCTAGATATGGTTTCAAAAGCTGATTTCTAAATAAAAATTAGATGGAACCATTTCAACTCTGGTTTCTTCAATGATAAAACCTAATATCTTGCTTGTTTCATCCTACAATCCCACAAAAAAATTGGTTTAGCTGCTTTGGATCAGCTTTATGGTTTATTAAAAATTAATTGACAATATTAGAAAAATATTTTTTCAAATTTCTAAATTGGGCATGCTCAAATGATTGATTTTCTTTCTTTCCTGGGCTTATTTTATATTCAAATGTGAGTTCATCAAATTTCAGGAAATGTTTAAACATTTCCTTTTCCATTTTCCTCGAGCTAAAAGTTGCTTCTTCTCTTTACTGCCCGCTTACCCCTCTCTTTTTGGCCTTTATTCGATTCTCTCTCCCACGCGCGCTGTGGACGACTCCACTTTGGCAAAGACAAGTACCTGATGGCCCTCGACCACCAGTGCGAAGACATCTGCTACTTGTGAACTGTCAAGATTCTGTTGGCTTCGCCCACAAAACACTCACGAACACTCAGGCTACAAGAGGAGGAAGATAAAACGTAGACTCTCAAGTTTTGCTGGCGACAAATGCTAGAGTGTCTCTCACTCCTGTATTTTGATCTAATTTTATTTTCCGGACTTGACAAAATAAGACGGAGGATTACACGGGGTTAAATGGAAAATGCTAGACTTACGAACTCATGTTACAAAACTCCTACGAACTAAACGTTTCCCCTCCTGTGATCCCCACCTCCTCCCTCTTTGCTATATCAGCTTTCTCCACTCACAGTACGTAAGAAGTTCAGAGTCTGTATGTAGATGTAGCACTTCGAGGGTTAAATAACAAGGGCACAGCCGGAGTTTACCTCCTTGCCCGGTCTTAACGCCATGACTCGGAGAACCTGCATGCTCACCATCACCATGAGCCACCCGCTCAACCGACGACGCGGCCTTCTCCCAACAAATCGGCACCACGCACACACTGCATCCTACTCCTAGCTAATAACTCCTACGACTCCAACGAATCATCACAAAAATGCAACGCACAACGCGGTATACATACGTACTAACGGAGCCGAACGTACACTCGATGCACATGCACGGACGTGGCGTACGTGGTTTACTCCAACAGATCTAACGATTCTAAAAAAAAGGAAAAACTATCGAGATCCAACGCACTCATGCTCCATGGCACGTAAGAAGCTTTGGGCTCATCAGGAGCTAGACGCCTTGCTTCAGGATGGTTGATGACTCGGGGGACTCTTGCTTGATTTACCTCACGAAAATGCTTCTCAGTTTGCCAGGGAAACTTTTTTTTTTTTTTGAGTAACGGGTAGCATTTTATTAAATCAACCGATCGTTACAAAGAGATGCCCGAATGAACTCGGGAGAATCAACAAATTAAGGCCCTGTTTGTTTCCCTAGTGGATTATATAATCTAGATTATATTTTAAAGATTATCATCTATATTATAATCTATGTCTATCTGTTTGAGAGTTTAGATTATTAGTTAGATATTTTTTTATTTGTATTAATGAAGTATTATGAATAGTGGAGTATATGTTGTTGAAATAGTGAAATGACACGGTGGGTAATTTTAATAAAAAAGGTATGAATAGTGGATCTTTTATAGCAAATAATCTGAAATAATCTCCTTTGAGATGGATTATTAGATTATCATAATCTGAGGTCTCAGATTATATAATCCAGATGAATAATTTACCTGTTTGTTGTCTAATAAAATTCTTTAGTTTAGATTATATAATCTAGGTGGATTATAATCTGAAACAAACAGGCCCTAAACCGAGTCAGTGTAATGACCGGCTGACTTAGCAAGAGTATGTGCTACCTCATTACAAGACCTGCTTACAAACATGAAAGAAAATGAAGTAGAAGCTCGAGCTGCCTGTTTGATATCTTCAATGAGAGCTCCAATATGATCAGAACGATCCTTAACTATTGCCTGGAGCTTTTGCACGACGGATAGGCAGTCCGAAGCCACTATTACCTTGTTGAAAGATCGTTCTAATGCAAAGTCAACTGCGTGCCTGAAAGCAGTTGCCTCAGTAAATTTTGGATCTGTGATCCCATACCCATTAACTCGCCTCCTGGCCGCAACCACCCGTTGTGGTCTCGGATCACAAAACCAAACCCCATCCCCTGTGATTCTGCAAACACGGCGGCATCCACATTAACCATCACCCATCGTTCCGGTGGTGGAGCCCATTTTTTAGGCTTAACTACGTCACACCTATTGGATTCGATGGGTTTATAAAGATGCAACAGAACCGTGTCAGCATAAGCTATGATTTTCTCCACGACACATTGGGGTGCATATGTCCCTCACCATTTCTTGAACTGTTTCTTGCCTCCCTGATATGCCAAAGAGTGATCGTCATGGTTGTAGCTTCCTCCTCAGTGGAATTTGCCAAATAATCAAACAACCACTGCTTAGCTGAAACAAATGTTTTGAGGCGCCTTCGTAGTCCGCATCTTCTCTTCAGCTCACTCGAAATTGCAGCTACATATTGACATGTTAGAAAAGCATGGGCAACACTTTCGTCTCTTGCACAATAATAACAACTATCTGTAGATTGGATATGGCGACTCTTCAAAAGTTGAACGATATGGAGACAATTTCCTGCTAGCCCGCCACAACACAATTTTCCCCATTTTTCATTTTTGGTGGTGCTTTTACTGCCCAAAGCTTCTTCCATTCTTTTGTAACGTGAGATTGGTTTTAGGTGGTACCCTTTCCATTGGAGCTTGACAGCAGATAAAAGGATTCAGTCCTAGCAAGGGTGTAGGCTGATTTGACTCTGTAACTCCCTGATTTAGTATACGGCCACGAAGCAAAGTCAATCTGATATTGGCTCAGAGGAATATGAAGGATCCGCTCAGCATCTGGTAGACTGAAAAAATTTCGCACAACTTTTTCATTGCACTTTCGAGAGGCTGCATCAATTAGAAAACTCACCGTGAGATCCTCAGGGACGGGTACATTTGGTCTGATAGGATATACAGGTGCATCTGGAACCCAACGATTTTTGGTTATTCTAATTTGTTCAGTCCTTAAAGAATCATCGGATTCCAAACAGGAGCAGGGATTTTTATATTGCTGTTGACACTCAAAATCGGCGGCCACCGGAGTGTCCGGCTCAGAGCCGGAGTCTCCGGCCGACCCCTCTCTGGAACCGGCCGAAAATGATCGGAGACTCCGGTCTAAGGCCGGAATGTCCGACCGACCTCTCTCTGGAGTCGGCCAAAATTGACTGGAGCCTCCGGCCCCACTAGAACGTAGTTTTTCCACGAAAACGTATCGTTCTAACCGTATGCTGCAACGTCTCACAACCTATAGTCTCATCCTATGGTCAAGTACGACTCTGATACCACCCTGTGAGACCCTCTTTTAGAAAGGAGCGTCTACGTGCTATCTGTACCATTCCCTAGATCTATAGCTAGTACGCACATTCAGAACAAACTAGTATTTATTATTCGTACTTTATTACAACACACTACACAACCTACGAGGTTCGGCAAACAAGACTAGAGTACAAGCATGAGTCGGCACAGCGACTCTAGACAAACCATACCTAGTCTATGCACACACCACAGGCAACTTGACGGCGGACGAGACTTCTACTCTTCGTAGTCAGCATCTTCTTCGTCATCTTCGTCTTCTGAGCAAAAGTAGCAACAACGGAAGGAGTGAGTACAAATGTACTCAGCAAGTCTCAACAAAAAGTAGGTAAGGGGTTTCGTCGTAGCGAAGCAAGGAAAGCTTGAGGGTAAAGTTTTGCGGAAAGCATGTTTTCATGCCGGCTCCCTATTAGAAGAGAATTTAAAGAAGAGAGAAAAGCATTTGCTATATTTTAGTAAAATGGACCTGGAAAAGGTTTTCACTCCTCTCCGCAGTTCCCAAATTTTATATTGGGCATAAGCACTCTCGTGCCGGCCCTAGGCACACAGCCACGCAATTCCAAAACACGGGTAGCTACACCCACTCACGTATCAAGACAATGAATAAAGTCTAATCGTAGGGCGCCCGAACAGTAGCATGTCAATACCGTGACAACGGCCTATCCGGAAGGATTTTTAACTCTGCAGAGGTTGTACACTGTAACCACAGGTTATGCTACTCCTAATCATTAGAGTTACATAACGCCTATCCCACATCTACGCAGTTTTCCACAGATTCCACCCAAGGTGCAAACAGGGGCCATCCCTCGGGGTTTTCCAGGCCGTCGATGACGCGTCGGTACATTCTCGGAGCCGGGTCGTGAATATCCATCGCATTCACGCCTTTTCCTGGTCCCCTCCAATCCCGAGTATTACCAAACCAGGGGCTATATCCGTGGGCTTACACTCACATGACGCGGGCAATTACCGTCGAAGGCCAGGCAGCGAGTCATCTCACGCCATTCTTCTGTTCCCTTGTGTCTTCACTACCGACCCCCCAGTGGTTCGATGTGGAAAGAATACGTAGAGAGAATAAGTCCTGCCTAAAAAGTACATGTTCTGTGGTTGCACGGGAATTACCAAGTCGAGGGCTAACGAACCGGTCCTTATATGGCAGGGGTGGTGGTCTCGTCCACGGCAGGTGAACCACAGCGAAGCCTACACACCTATCACCATCACCTCAGGTGAGCCCCACCCCACGGCCAGAAATGTCCCCTCTTCACCTAGCACCAGTTGTTCTAATCCCATCCCTTTTGTTGATACTCACACCACCAAACTCTTTTTAACTCATTTTGTAAATTAATGGTAAATGGTGTGGTGGTGTAGAGCACCGCAGATGGAGTCCTAAGCAGTTCTAGTAACAAGGTAGTATCCGTTCCGTAAAACTAACTAGGAACGGAAATTCCTATAGTTATCAAGGACACGTCGGTAATGGTTTCCAGGGGAAATATCTATATTTATACAGCAAGTTACTGACATAAATATAAATACCTAAGATCAAATAGGTATTAAACTACACAATGTTTAACGCATTCCAAAGTAGGCTAGCATCGCTGTCTATCGACGCGGTAAATAAAACATGGGTTCAATGGGCTTAAGATGGGTTAGGACTTGCCTTCAGTTGCTTCTTCGAAGTCCGCTTCAGGCTCGGGTTCTTCATGCTCTTCGGGCTCTTGGGCGGCTTCAACTTCTTCTTCTTCTGCTACAAGCAATAGTTACAAAAAGACTACCAAAGAACAACTAAGAAACTAGGAAAAGAAACAAACACCAAACAAGTTATGGAGTTTGAATTGGCTAGGATGGTAGGGCTCATGATGTGGGTTCCAATGGTATATTGGTCGTGATGATCGGAGTTAGGATGTGGCGGCAAAGTTAGCGGCAATGTGCTATGACGGACTGCAGAAAAATCTGTCTGGACACGGGGTTCGGCCAGTGTCCATGCCCTCTGGGCACTCAGGTGCCCAAAATCGGGGATTTTCCCGTGGACCCATGGGTTGTGGTGAAAGTTTGGGGTTTTCGTGGACACGTGAAAGTTCGGGGTTTTCGTGGACACGTGAAAGTTCAAGGTTTTCGTGGACACGTGAAAGTTCGGGGGTTTTCGTGGACACGTGAAAGTTCAGAGTTTTTGTGGACACGTGAAAGTTCGGGGTTTTCGTGGACACGTGAAAGTTCAGGGTTTTCCTGGACACGAGAAAGTTCGGAGTTTCCGTGGACACGGGAAAGTTCGGGGTTTCCGTGGACACGTGAAAGTTCGGGGTTTGCGTGGACACGGGAAAGTTCGGGGTTTCCGTGGACACGGGAAAGTTCGGGGTTTCCGTGGAAGTTCGGGGTTTTCGTGGACACGGAAAAGTTCGGGGTTTCCGTGGACACGTGAAAGTTCGGGGTTTTCGTGGACACGGGAAAGTTCGGGGTTTCCGTGGACACGGGAAAGTTCGGAGTTTTCGTGGACACGGGAAAGTTCAGGGTTTCCGTGGACATGGGAAAGTTCGGGGTTTTCTTGGACACGGGAAAGTTCGGGGTTTCCGTGGACACGTGAAAGTTCGGGGTTTTCGTGGACACGGGAAAGTTCGGGGTTTCCGTGGACACGGGAAAGTTCGGGGTTTCTGTGGACACGGGAAAGTTCGGGGTTTCCCTGGACACGGGAAAGTTCGGGGTTCGAACGGGTCGGCCGCGCTCCCGGCGACACCGGACGCGCTCCCGACTTCGGTCCGCGTTCCCGACATCTTGGCCACTAGTCTCGAGGCAACAACTAGCGTCCCAGAATCCTTGGGTTGAGCTCTACGCAACGGTGGGGTTGGGGTTAGCGCTTGACTTCTGTCGGAGCGGGAACGCAGCGTGCCAGAGCGCGCTCCGGACGCGCTCTGGACGCGCGTCGGGCGTGCGGATTTGCGCGTGCGTTCCTGGCGGTACAGTGCTCCGTTTGGTGTGAAATTTGGTGTGCATCTTCTCTATACACGGGAACACACTGTGACGCGTGTGGTTTTACCAGCTGGCTTGGAACGACGGCTGGCGGCAAGTGGTTAGCGGCGCACGGTGGTGGCTCTCACGGACCGGCCCAACGGCGCGGCGGTTACCTATCTCTCTTGCTCGGTTAGCTTCCTAGGGGGCTTGTAAGGCTACTTGTGCGAGGAATTGAAAGATGGCGGCCGGGAAGGGGTGCTCACCGTAGGGAGAGAGTGGTGGCCGGATTCGGAGGAGAGGGCCAAATTGGTGGCGGAGAAGGAGTTTTTCCGGCGAGGAGAGAGCTGTGGGGGTGCGCTGGGGTGCGGTGGAGCGAAGGAGACGCGCGGGCGCGAAGGTTGGCGCTTCTTATCGCGGAGCGACGTGGGCTCGGTGTGGCGCAGCCGGGCGCGGTCCGAGACGCGGATAAGAGCGTCTCTTTCCTTTTTGGCTCCATCCGGCAGCTGCGTGGCTCCGCTAGAGCTCGTGGTGTTCGCAGCGGGGAGCCAGCGCGACGGCTAGGCGCAGGTCGGCAGGGCGGCGGCGTCGCCGCGTTTATTCGCGTGAGGACAAACTCTGTCGCTTTCCGGCGAAGCCGCGTCGCGCCCCTTCCTTCTCGCAGCCTGGCTTGGCGGTACACGGCGCGGCTTGGAGTCTTCCTTGGACGCGGGTGCACCGGCACGGCCAGCTAGGGCTGGCCTGCCTTGCCCTGTCGTTCGGCGTGTGGCGCGGCCGGAGGAAGAAGACAGGGGACGGCGCGGGCTGGGCCAGAGGAGAGAAGGAGGGGAAATGGGCCGGCCTGGGGAGGGGGTTCGGCCCACTAGTCAAATTCAATTTTTCCCTCCTCAATTCCTATTTTATATTTTTGAAATTTTGAATTCTAATTAGTTAGTTTCTAACTTTAGTTCTCTTAAGGAAAATTTTATAATTGGCCTAAACTAGATTTGTCAAAGAAAAGTTTTAAAACTCTTTTTTTTAACTAGAGATTTGGGATGTGACAGACCTACCCCACTTAAACGGAATCTCGTCCTCGAGATTCGGACGGTTCTCGTCAAAGATTTGAGGTAATTCCTTCTTGAGATCGTCCTCTCTTTCCCAAGTGGCTTCCGCTTCGGAGTGGTGACTCCACTGGACTCGATAAATTTTGATGGCTTTCCGTCGAGTCTGGCGGACGGTCACATCCAAAATCCGGATGGGAGTCTCTTGGTATCTCAGGTCTGGCTGTAGATCCAACTCTTCAACGGCTACTTATTGCTCTGGCACTTTTAAACATTTGTTGAGCTGAGAGACATGGAACACTGGGTGAACATCTAACAGCTCTGCTGGGAGTTCCAATCGATACGCTACAGGGCCAATCTTTGCAAGTATCCGATACGGTCCTATGTATCTCGGTGCCAGTTTCCCACGGACCTGAAATCTTCGGATGCCTCGTATTGGGGATACCTTGAGATATACAAACTCTCCCTTTTCAAATGACAACTCTCGTCTTCGGTCATCTGCATAACTCTTTTGTCGACTCTGGGCAGTTTTAACCTTTTCTCTTATTTCCGCTATCTTATCTTCCGCATCCTTTATAATGGCGGGTCCAAACAATGATCGCTCTCCGACCTCAGACCACAATAGAGGTGTTCGACACTTGCGGCCGTATAACGCCTCGAACGGTGCCATCTGAATACTGCCTTGGTAACTATTGTTATATGAGAATTTCGCAAATGCCAAGCTGCTCTCCCAGCCCTTCCCATAAGTCAAAACACAGGCTCGAAGCATATCTTCTAATATTTGATTTATTCTCTCGGTTTGCCTATCTGTTTGGGGATGGTATGCTGAACTGAAATCTAGCTGCGTTCCCAGAAGCTTGTGTAAACTTTTCCAAAAATGAGAGGTAAACTGGGATCCTCGGTCAGACACTATTCTTGTTGGTACTCCGTGCAACTTCAGTATATTGTCCACATATGCTGAGCTAGTTGATCACCTCGGTATTGCGCTTTCACCAGTATAAAATGGGCTACCTTGGTAAGACGGTCAACTATTACCCATATAGAATCATTTCCCTTCTTGGTTTGGGGAAGACCTATGATGAAGTCCATTGATATCTCATCCCACTTCCATGAAGGTACCTTTAACGGTTGCAACAGTCCTGCCGGTTTCTGATGTTCGGCCTTGACTCTTCTGCAAGTGTCGCAGTGCGCTATATATCGGGCGACATCTCTTTTCATAGCTGGCCACCAATATTTTTCTCTCAAATCTAAATACATCTTGGTTGTACTTGGATGAATGGAATATGCTGAAGTTTGAGCTTCCGTTAGAATAAGATGCTTCGACTGTTTCTTGTTAGGCACACAAATTCGGTCTCGATACCACACGATTCCTTGATCATCAACCCCAAATTCTGACGCCTTTTCTGACATGGCCTGCTCTTTAATTTTGTGACATTGAGGGTCGCGAACCTGAGCCTTCTTAATTTCTTCTTGAAGAGTTGGTTGTATTGACAAGGCATGAAGGTTACCCAGAACTGCTATATGTAGGTTTAGGTTGGTCATCTGATGAATCAACTCTGAATTGTTGGTTAACTCTTCAATACCTCGAGGATGTTTCTTGCGACTCAAAGCATCAGCCACCATATTAGCTTTTCCTGGGTGATACTGTATCTCTAGATTATAATCTTTGATCAGTTCCAACCATCTTCTTTGCCTCAAATTCAACTCAGGCTGCGTAAAAATGTACTTCAGGCTCTTGTGGTCTGTGACGATTTTGCACTTATTCCCGATCAAATAGTGTCTCCAAATCTTCAATGCATGAACCACTGCGGCAAGCTCAAGATCATGAGTAGGATAATTTTCTTCATGCTTCTTCAATTGTCGAGATGCATAAGCTACTACACGATCTTCTTGCATCAGAACACATCCTAACCCTTGTCGAGACGCATCACAATATACTACAAAATCTTGGTATATGTCAGGTAGTATGAGTACTGGAGCAGAGGTGAGTAGCGCTTTCAAGGTTTGAAAACTATGCTCGCATTCTTCTGTCCACACAAATTTCTTGTCTTTCTTGGTCAACTCGGTCATGGGCTTTGCAATCTTTGAAAAATCCTTGATAAATTTGCGATAATAGCCTGCTAATCCAAGAAAACTTCTAATCTCTGTGGCACTAGTGGGTTGCTTCCATTCCATCACTGCCTCCACTTTGGCTGGATCAACTTTTATTCCCTCGGTTGACACAATATGTCCAAGGAAAGCAACTTCTTGCAGCCAAAATTCACACTTACTAAATTTTGCATATAACTGATGCTCTCTCAACCTTTCAAATACTACTCTCAAATGTGCCTCATGCTCTTGTTCACTTTTGGAGTAGACAAGGATATCGTCAATGAACACGATTACAAACTTATCTAACTCCTCCATAAATACCTTATTCATCAAATTCATGAAATAGGCAGGGGCATTGGTCAGACCAAATGGCATGACTGTGAACTCGAATTGTCCGTACCTGGTAACAAAAGCTGTCTTCCTAATATCACTTTCTCGGATCTTTAGCTGATAGTAGCCAGATCGCAAGTCAATCTTGGAGAAATATTTGGCTCCTTTCAACTGATCGAACAGGTCATCAATCCTGGGTAACGGATACTTGTTCTTGATAGTGACCTCATTCAATGCACGATAGTCGATGCACATCCTAAGGCTACCATCCTTCTTTCTAACGAACAATACCGGTGCTCCCCACGGTGATGCACTTGAACGGACATAACCTTTTTCTTGGAGCTCTGCTAGCTGTTTCTTGAGTTCTACCAGCTCATCAGCAGCCATTCTATATGGTCTTTTTGCTATCGGTGTCGCACCAGGAACTAGGTCGATAATAAATTCGACGTCCCGATCTGGTGGCATACCCGATAGTTCTTCTGGAAACACATCAGCGAAATCCCGTACTGCAGGTACTTCTTCTAAAGGAATAGCTTCTGCAGCAAATACTACGGGTCCGACTTTTTGTTTCCTCGGCTGACAAGAAGCAGAGATGCCTTTGTGGTTTATGGCTGTCACGACACGCTCAGAGCAGTAAATAACTCCTTTATAGCGGTGTAACCAGTCCATACCCAAAATAACATCTATGCCCTCTGATTGAATAACTATCAGGTTGGCCATGAACTCTACCCCACTTAAATGAATTTTGACCCTCATGCAACCTAAACTGCACTTCATGGTAGCTCCCGGAGATTTTATCAGCATGGGAGTCTCTAGCAAAACCATTGGCAGTTTTCCTTTTTTCGCAAACTTTGACGAAACAAAAGAATGCGAAGCACCGAAATCGAACAGAACGGTTGCAAGGGTAGAGTGGACAAGGTACTCACTGAGAATCACTTCTGGTGCCTCTTCTGCAGTCTCGGCACGGACGTGGTTCACCCTTCCATGTCCATACTGCTGAGGCCTCCTAGGCGGTGCTGTTGTCCTCGAGGTTCCACGTGGTACTCCAGTCGACGCAGGTCTGGTGCGGGAGTATGCTGGAGCCACGGTAGCGGGTCTATTCAGGGGACAATTGGCCACGAAATGTCCCAGACTGTGGCAGTTGAAGCATGTCCTCAAGGCATTTGAAGCATGTCCCACGCTAGATGTGACACGTGGAGCAGATGGGGGTGTCGGCTGACGTACCGACGATGCAGACTGTTGCGACTGGGGTGCAGTTGGTATACGATACTGCATCGTGGGTGGGTACTGTGGCTTCTGGAATTTGTCGAACCTTGGCCGCTGCCTCTGCTCAAACTATCGGGACTTCTTGGCTTGAAACTTGCGTTTTCTCTCGCCATCCAGTCCGGCGCGTGCCCTTTCCAGGAGTATAGCCTTGTTCATCATAGTATTGAAATCCGGAAAGGTATGAGCCACCAACTGAGCCTGCATGACATGGCTCAGCCCATCCAAGAAGCGCTCTTGCTTTTTATGCTCTGTATCAACCTCCCCTGGGGCGTAACGGGCCAGCTTCATAAATTTTTTGATGTACTGATTGACTGTCATTGGCCCCTGCTTTAAAGCCCTGAATTCATCAGCCTTCATTTTCATTGTACCAGCTGGGATATGATAAGCTCAGAACGCTTGCTGGAACTCATTCCAAGTAATTGCAGTAGGATTAGTAGTGGCCTCGCGATAGTTATCCCACCATTCACCAGCAGCTCCAAGGAGTTGGTGGGCAGCGAGCATCACCCTTTCCTGATCTCCAGCTGCCACGATATCCAGCTTCTTATTGATCTCTCGCAGCCAGTCATCTGCTGCGAGTGGTTCCTCATCAGCACTGTCAAAAGTAGGAGGTCGAAGTCGCATAAACTCTGACATCCTATTTTACGAGTTCGAACCTCCCCGCTGTCCCATTCCCTGCGCTATAGTAACCAGCAGCTGGGTCTAGGTCGCCATCACGTCCGCTAAAGCGGCGGGCGGCATGGGGAGTTCTTCTCCTCCCGCCACTGGAGCTTCACCTCCTGTTGCAGCTCGTGAAGGAACTCGTGCAGCTCCTTGAACTTCTGCTCCTGCAGCAGCACCAGCAACAACGTCAGCGACGGCATTAGCTGTTGCACCAGCAGCAGCAGAACCATGATGAGCCACTTCATTTTCACCATGGTGGCTCGACTGGGCTTCGTGTGCATAAGCCTGTCTCGGGGCACTGCGAGCTTGTGCATGTGAGCGGCGCGGATTAGAGGGCGCCCCTCCTCTCGTAACCGCTCGTCCTCTCGACTGTGGCGCAACCCTTTCTTCATGAATAATCTCGTTTAGGTTGCGCTCACGAGCTTGGCGTTCTTGGATACGGGCGGATTTCTTTGGTGCCATCCTGCTAGAGCCAAAATAATTGGTGGAGTTAGGTACTATTGTCAGATGTATTATTACTTCTTTAGTTCTTAAGATTTGGAAAACAGCACGCACACAAACAATCATTCAAAAAGTGAAAAGAAGCAAAGCACACATATCACACAATCATGGTTATATTACAAGCGGTAACAAGTCACAACTACAGAGTCTGGGATTTCATCTGCAAGCCTCACTGCGGGAGTCATACTAAGTACATCACAAAAATCCGTTGCCACAAGCAACGTCATCCACCACTACAAAGGTGGGCCTCCCTAACTAGCCTAGTGGAAGCAAAAGAGTAGTCATCTCAACAACTACAGCTGCTCAGACTCCCTCGCTGGTGTCCACCATAAACCAGCGTCCAGCAGCAAAATCCTCTTACTCTTCGCCACCGTGAGTCGGCGGCTGGCTCGGACCGGCCACAGGCTTCACCTCCGTGGCTAGAGTGTCGGCTCCACGTGGTGCCTGCGCACGGCCTGCGGTAAACCCAACCACCTCCACACTGGAGTCGGGCTCTGACTCCTCCTCCATCGGCTCGTCAGAGTCGTCGCGCAGGTCCGGCTCACCCGCACTAAGTGCACGAGCGAGAGGGCTCCTGCGGCTACAACCCTCGCCGTCCTGAAGTGGAGGAAGCGGCGCCACCCGTGTGTAGATGGCGTCACGAGTCTCCTAGTCCAGCACCGGGGCGTGGGGTGGCAACACCACCCTCCCGTCGGAGAGGCGCACCAGACTACTCTTGCGAGGGGTGATCCTGGTGCGGGGGCCTTGGCGTATCGAAGCACTCTCGGTCGATGCTGGGGAGCTATGTGCTCCCACTCCCGGCACACTCTTTCTCGCACCTCTGTGAGTCGGAGGGTACAGGGAGCGCATCTGAGCGCGCAACTGAAGCCTCAGAATCCTCACATGCCGCTGATGAGAGTCGTGCTGGTTCGTGAGGCTTCGCTTGAGCCCCTCCTCCGTCGCCTATGCCGCAGTGAGCTCGGCATGAGCAGCAGCAAGCTGGTGCAGCGCTGAGTCACGCTGCCCCTATACGTCTTCGAGCTGGGTCTGCACCTCGTCCCGCTGCATCTGAGCAGCAGTCAGCTGTACCTGAGCAGCGTCTCTCTGGGCGTGGGCGGTCTCCAGCTGCTCTTACAACTCAGCCACCTGCCCCTCGGCGAAAAAGGCCCGAAGGGACAGCTGGAGCCACTGTCCCCTCACCACCCCGTAGAACCGGTGCTGCACGTGCAGGTACTGCGCCGTCTCCACGAGGGTGGGGTCATCAACGGTCCTGGTGGGGCCGTCGAGTGTGCCCATCCGGTGAACCCACGTCGGGTGAGTCGTGGTGAACACCGGAAAATACTGCACTGGTGACGCCAGTGATGTCGAGGTTCACCGTACACAAGTGTAGTAGCACCTCCCGTGCAGCACCCTGCAGAGCTGCACTGTAGGTGGGGCCCGTGGTCAGCGACGTCCACAGTGGTAGTGGATACGCCACCAAGGCCGCCTCCACCTCGTGTAGGACGTATACCTCGGCATCCAGACACCTCCAACGGTAGGACACCGCCATGCTGTACCCGAACCGTGCAAGCGTGCGGGTAAGGCTCGTGGGAAACCCGTCGGTCCTACTCGCTCCGGGGCCAAGGTGGATCCATCCCTCAAAGGCCATCTGCAAGAGACAGCAAAAACATGGTCAGTACTAGAAAGACAGTATACAGCATAATATAAACGGTACGCGAACAAACAAACGCGTGTGGGACTAAGCCCCACTAGAACGTAGTTTTTCCACAAAAACGTATCGTTCTAACCGTATGCTGCAACATCTCACAACCTATAGTCTCATCCTACGGTCAAGTACGGCTCTGATACCACCCTGTGGGACCCCCTTTCAGAAAAGAGCGTCTATGTGCCATCTGTACCATTCTCTGGATCCGTAGCTGGTATGCACATTCAAAACAAAGTGGTATTTATTACTCGTACTTTATTACAACACACTACACAACCTACGAGGTTCGGCAAACAAGACTAGAGTACAAGCATGAGTCGGCACAGCGACTCTAGACAAACCATACCTAGTCTATACACACACCACAGGCAACTTGACGGCGGACGAGGCTTCTACTCTTCGTAGTCAGCATCTTCTTCGTCATCCTCGTCTTCTGAGCAAAAGTAGCAACAACGGAAAGAGTGAGTACAAAGGTACTCAGCAAGTCCCAATAAGAAGTAGGTAAGGGGTTTCGTCGTAGCGAAGCAAGGAAAGCTTGAGGGTGAAGTTTTGTGGAAAGCATGTTTTCATGCCGGCTCCCTATTAGAAGAGAATTTAAAGAAGAGAGAAAAGCATTTGCTATATTTTAGTAGAGTGGACCTGGGAAAGGTTTTCACTCCTCTCCGCAATTCCCAAGTTTTATATTGGGCGTAAGCACTCTCGTGCCGGCCCTAGGCACACAGCCACGCAATTCCAAA
The DNA here is from genome assembly GCA_001602275.1 of Zoysia japonica. NCBI lineage: Eukaryota > Viridiplantae > Streptophyta > Magnoliopsida > Poales > Poaceae > Zoysia > Zoysia japonica. Next base: position 4,939,078 of record BCLF01000006.1, on the reverse strand, counting down.
ACACGGGTTGCTACACCCACTCACGCATCAAGGCAATGAATAAAGTCGAATCGTAGTCCAATCGATACGCTACAGGACGATCCTCCTATGACGGGCTTCCTCTCAAAGCGAGGTTGTCCAGGTGCTGCCCAAACCCGGTGTTGAAGAAGCGTCGGCGTTCCCGCACACGGACGTGCGAGCAGTGCATTGGCTCGAACCCAATTTTGGCGTCAACACACTTTTTTGGCGACTCCGCTGGGGATTGAGTGATTCCGGTTGCATAAACAGAATCGTCGTTTTTCGCCATGTCTTTCGAGATCTCCACGATGAACATCGTCATACCATCGTTGGAGGAGTTGCCCGAAGAGACGCGCAAGGCGTTCTTGGAACGCCAGAAGGCCTCCAAGGAGGCGGGCAAGGCGCGCGAGGAGCGAGAGCTGCAGGAGTACTTGGCGTGTTTCAAGAAGGACCGCCAATGCGCCATCTCTCAAGTGAAAGAGTCCGATCTTCCGATCGTCGTCGACGACGTGGCCATGGGTGCTGCCAATGTGAGAACATCTTCGCACCCTCCCGTTACTTTTGAAAACCTTTCATATTACTTTGCCGACATGAAAAAGTCTTAACTAGTGATATGCAATACATGATTCAAGAGAACATGTCTAAGTCATTTAAAAATGCTAGTATTGCATCATCTTCTCATGTTGCGCATGTAGGGCTTCCTACTAGTACATCGGCGCCTACTACGTCTAGTGTAGAACAACCCCCGTATGACATGCCGTTGAACTCATTTAGTGGACAAACTAGTTTTCAGTCTCATGTGCAAACTAATGCTTTGGTAGTGTCACCCGCTAGCGTAGAGCCGATCACTAGCATCCCCAATCTAGCCACGAGCCGATTGAATGAATTGGCTAATTTTATTTCTCCTTACCGTACCATCGCGTATAGCACACCACCTATCCCACCAAACGGTACGGGTATCCCTCATGGCCCCGTTCCTAATAAACTATTTAGTGCCATGAAAACGAGCATACACCCTGCACCACCGAGCACACTACTAGGCCACCCATTGCCAACATAGAGTAGTGTATGGTACGCATTAAAGAGGATTTAGACAAGCAATTTTGTGAGACGCTAGGGGTAGACCTTAAGGGAAGAGACCGAATTTATCAAAAACTGTACCTCATGTATTTTGATTTGGTCTCATATTCCGTTGGATGGCGTGTTCTCGTCTTCGTCAAATTCAATGGCGAAGATAGCAAAAATATTTGAGAACACATTAGCCAATACATAGCACAGCTAGGAGAAGCGAGTTTTAGTGAAGCTTTGAAAGTACGATTGTTTTTTTATCACTAACCGGAACCACTTTCTCTTGGTTTTCATCGTTGTCCTCAGGGTCTATATACACGTGGGAGTCTTTAGAGTGCAAGTTTTATGACCACTTTTATTCCGGGAAAAACAAATTAAAATTATCACATTTGACATTAGTTCAGCTTGGAAAAAAGAACCCGTCGTTGATTATCTTCGGTGGTTTAGAGATGTTAAGAACCGATGCTTTTACTTGACAATTTCTGAAAAAGATTTAGCCGACCTAACTTTTAGTGGTTTACGGTCGCATCTTAATGAGAAGTTGGAAGGGTACGATTTTTTTATACTCACTCACACCTCCAACAAAGGACTTCGGCTCAAGAAAGCCGAAGCAAAGAAATAAAACATGATTACAAGACCCGCCATAGCGTGCACGTTGTGGAATATGATTCGGATAGCTCCGATGAGGATTCCAATAACATTTTGGCTGCCGAGTTCGTTTGGCCCTTTATGGCCAAATCGTTTGCTTGTGATTCGCTCAAACCGGTTCATAAGAATCAGAAGGATGATGTGAAATACACCTTTGATGTAGCTAAGTGTGACAAAATATTTGACGAATTGCACAAAGGTGGATATATTAAGATTGCATATACTTTACCTCCGGCGGATGAGGTTAAGCGTAGAGCATATTGTAAATGGCATAACTGTTATTCTCATGCTACTAACGATTTCAATATTTTTCGTCGACAGGTCCAATCGACTCTTAATGAAGGATGATTGAGTCTTAAAGAGATACAGATTGACAAGCACCCTTCTCCGTCAATACTCTCGAGCTCAAAGCAAGGTGTTGATTCGGTCTCATCAAGCCGATACAACCAAGGGAAAGAACATGATCATCGAGGACGAGATGCCTATTTCTTCAAGCGAGAAAGGTGCCTCTAGGAAGGTGGTGCTCGAGAAGTCTCTCGATGGTCAAGAGTCTCTCAAAGTCACTATCCAAGGTTCTAGACCCAGGGGCAAGCTCCACAGCCCAAGATGATAAAGCCGAAGAATCCGGAGGTAGGCAAGTGGAAGATAAACTAAGGCAAAGCCACGGAACAGAAGATGGGGCCCAAAAGCACATTCGACCGTCTCATGACTAAGTACAAGAACCAAAAGACATGAATGACCAAGATCACCACCAAGGGGAGGCAACCCACCTAGGAAGTAGATGAGGTAAACCGCGGATGTTCGTGGACCTCCTCCTCCTCCTCCACATGGATTCGGAGTGCCGCCTCCATGGTTCCATCCTATACCTTACTCACCGTTCCTGGTGCGGCATCCATACATAGGACCATGGATGCCGGTGCCATCGATGCCCATGTCACCGATGCCCGTTCCACCGACGCCATCTTGGGAGAGGACTCTACTGCGCCTTCGTCCATGGAAGACGTCGATATGTCTAAGTTCGACAACGATGATCTCTTGAACTACGAGCCTACACCACCTCGGGAAGGTATGGATATCAACACCATTTGCTTATCCCTTTCGGATTATTCGCTTGTAGAGGAAGAAGAGGTCATGGCACAATTTGACTTTGGGCCGAAAAGTGCTATCTTTGAGAAGCCTGAGAAATCGAAGAACCATTTGAAACCCCTCTATGTGAGAGGTCATATCAATGGCACACCGATTTCTCTCATGCTTGTAGATGGTTGTGCGATTGTTAATCTAATGCCATATTCTTTGTTTAAGAAGCTAGGTAAGGCCGATGACGAGCTCATTCGAACCAACATGACTTTGAACAGTGTGGAAGGAGGAAACTCTATCGAGGCTAAAGGGGTCACTTCTATGGAGCTCACTGTTGTGAGCAAGACCATGGCTACCACTTTCTTTGTTGCCGATGTGCGCAGTAGTTATAGTTTGATCTTAAGGCGTGATTGGATTCGTTCCAATAGATGTGTTCCTTCTACATTGCATCAATTCTTGATACAATGGGTTGGTGATGATGTAGAGGTTGTTCATGCGGATGCATCGGCTTGTGTTGCTATGGCCGAGTTATCTTCATTGCCGCATGACACCGTCAAGTGCTTGACCGGTTTAGACTTGACGGATTATGATTTTTTTAGTGTAACTAGAGATAGTTTTGTACCCGTCAATGTAAAGCCGATGAAAAATCGGCTCAACCATATAATATGATTTAATGGAGCATAATCTTGATTGGTTACAAAAGAGAGTGGAACACTATCGGTCTAATACGAACGATATGTGCGAAGCTGTAGAAGAAATAGAGGACATAAATAAGTTAGAACAAGGATTCATATAGGCCGATCCTCTTGAGGAGGTAAACCTTGGCAGCGATGACAATCCTAGGCCGTCTTATATAAACAAAAATCCGAAAGCTGATTATAAGATGAAGTTAATCGGTTTACTAAAAGAATATGTGAACTGTTTTGCATAGTCTTATAATGAAATGCCCGGGTTGAGACGCGAGTTAGTTGAGCATCGGCTTTCAATAAAATTTGGTTTTAGACCTTTTAAGCAACCGATGGGGAGATTTAACCTGAGTATGCATGATCAGATTAAAGAGGAAATTAACCGATTACTTGATGCAAAATTTATAAGACCTCGAAGGTATGTGGAGTGGATATCTAACATCATGCCGAGGGAAAAGAAGAACACCGATAAGATTAGAGTTTGCATTGATTTCAGAAATTTGAATAGAGCCACTCCTAAAGATGAGTATCCTATGCTTATAGCCGATATGTTAATTAATGATGCTTTCGGCCATAGAGTTATTAGTTTTCTTGATGGTAATGCAGGATATAATCAAATCTTCCTGGGTGAATAGGATATGTCTAAACTGCTTTTAGGTGTCTCGGTTTTGTAAGATTGTTTGACTGTATTGTCATGACTTTTGGGTTAAAGAATGCGGGTGCCACATATCAAAGAGCCATAAACTTTATCTTTCATAATTTGCTTGGTGTCATCATGGAGGTTTACATAGATGATGTGGTGATCAAATCGGTCGCTTTAGATTCTCACTTGGCCGATTTGCAACTCGCTTTGGACCGAATGCGCCGTTTCGGTTTAAAAATAAATTCACTCACGTGTGCTTTTGGTGTATCAGTCGAAAAGTTTTTAGGCTTCATCATTCATGAAAAGGGCATAGAGGTAGATCTTAAGAAGATAGAGGCTATTAGGAATGTTCACGTGCCTACATGTAAGAGAGAGTTGCAAAGCTTTTTGGTAAAAGTGAATTACTTGAGGCGATTTATATCCAACTTGTCGAGAAAGATTAATGCATTTACTTCTATTCTTTGGCTAAAGAATAAAGCCGAATTCACTTGGGGGGCAAAACAGCAAGAAGCTTTTGAGAAGATCAAAGAATACTTGTCTTCACCGCCGGTTTTTAGGGCGCCTAAAGGGAGAGTCCCTTTTTGTCTCTACATAGAGGCGGAAGATGATGTGGTTGGTGTTGTTTTGACGCAAGAAGCCGTAGGGAAGGAGCACGTGATCATATATGTGAGCCGACGGTTATTGGATGCGGATACAAGGTACACTCTCATCGAGAAACTGTGTTTTTTCTTGTATCATGCTTGCACTAAGTTGAGACATTATTTGCTATCTAGTACTTGTCACTATACCATTTTCACCCTTTCTCGACTATCATCTGTGTGCAAAAGTATATTATTGCCGACACATAGTTTGAAGGGAACTGTAAAAGTTATCACCGTCCAAGAATCTGTCAACAATACAATGTTTTGGCGGCGTGTTAACTGTCAGCATATCTTCTTCTGTCGGCATTTTATCAAGCGATGGACTAACTGTCGGCATAGGGGTACACGCGGGAACATAGGCGCGGACATGAAATTTTTCAAAGTACTGCCGCCTCCCACACACCCAAATCCCGCCCACCCATGCACCCTAATCCCGCTCGTGTGTCTACGCCTGTTGTGCCCAATCCCGCCCGCCAGACCCAGCGCCGCCATCCGCCAGACCCAGCACCGACACACCGCCGGGGCTTTCTGTCGCCCACCCACCTCACAGCTTCGGGGAGTGACGCCGCCGTCGGACTCCAGCTCCGGCCCCCGACCTCGAACCCGATGCGAGCACTGGCACCCCGGCCCTGCACCCCGCCAGACCCAGCACCGACGCACTGCCGGGGCCTTCTGCCACCCACCCACCTCACAGCTTCGGGGAGTGGCGCTGCCGCCGAACTCCAGCACCGGCCCCCAACCTCGAACCCGACGCAAGCACCGGCACCCCGGCCCTACACCTGGCACCAGCCCTTGTCCGCCGCTCCTCCACATCGAGGAGCGCCTGCACCTGGCGGCATGGATGAGCTGCGCCACCGGCCGCCACCCGACGAGCACCGCTCGTCCCAGCCTAGTGCCGCGACCATCCCGGCCCCAGCCCGGCGCCGCCACCGCCCACACCCCAGCCCGCTGCCGCTCAAGCTCTCTGCCCCCATTCCCCTCCGCATTCAGGTGCGTCATTTCCGCATCCCCTTCCTCTTATCTGCGTGCTAGGGTTGGTAAATGGGCTTATGCATTGATTGAGTATGATTTGACTTATGAGTCGTTGAAATCCATGAAGGACAAATTGTTGATAATTTTATTGTTGAACATCGGATTGATTTAGAGCATGATTTAGATGTTGGTTATGTGACATTTACCCCTTTGAGGTGTTGGTATAGTATTAGTCTCTCCTTATGATACACACTTTGAATTTTTAAACCGATTAAAGTATGATTGCATAAATAACAGAGCCAAATATGAAGCATTATTGTTCGGTTTAGAGATGTTGGAGTCTATGGGGATTAAGCATGTAGAGGCTTTCGGCGATTCGTTATTAGTAGTGCAACAAGTCATGGGAAATTTTCAATGTTTAGACAGATCGTTGAATACTGTATTGGACAAATGCCTAGACATCATTAGAGGGATGGATGATTTCAATATACATCATGCACCTAGGCTAGAAAACAGTAAAGCTAATGAGTTGGCACAACAAGCATCGGGTTACAATGTTAGTAGAGGTAAATTTTCAGTCACTAAGAGACCGGTGCTTGACATGCTAGAATTAGACCATTCGGATATTACCACGTCAAACCGTGAGAGTGCCGAATCACTTGATTGAAGGTCACCCATAGTTTCGTACATTCGTAGTTCAACCCAAAGTGTGGATAGAAAAGTTCAGCATGTAGCTTTCAAGTATACTTTGGTTGATGGTGACTTATACCGCCGAACGGGAGACGATTTGCTCTTCAAATGTTTGGGTGACGATGAGGCCAAAGCGGCTATGGGGGAAGTTCATGAAGGCATGGTACGCATCAATCGGCTTCGAAAATGAAATAGTTGTTAAGAAGGGCCGGGTTCTATTGGCCAACCATGATTGACGATTGCTATTGTTACTACAAGGTATGCGAAGAGTGCCAAAGGTTTGGCAATATTCAGTTGGTACCCGCTGCCATGATGAACCCCATCATAAAGCTATGGCAATTTTGAGGATGAGGATTGCTTCATAGGCAAATACATCCTCCATCTTCGAAGGGACACCGCTTCGTGTTAGTAGTGACGGATTACTTCACCAAATGGAGCGAAGCGGTGGCTCTCAAGAACATGACGCACAAAGAGGTAACTGAGTTCTTTACCAAGTATATTATCTATAGATTCGTCATTCCACAAACTTTGACTACCGACCAAGGTACTTCCTTTACATCCTGTCACGTCAAGGAATTTATCGAATCCTACGGGATTAGGATACTCAATTCATCACTATATTATACTCAGGCCAATGGTCAGGCCGAGTCTAGCAATAAAACGTTGATCAAACCTTTTAAAAAAAGATAAAGGACCATCCCACGAGATGGCACGAAGTCTTATCGGAAGCATTGTGGGCTCATCGGATATCTAAGCATGGGGCGACTAAGGTAACACCCTATGAACTTGTATATGGACAAGGGGCCATTTTACCCATCGAGGTAAATCTATGAGCTCTAAAGTTAGTTAAACCGAATGACTTATCCACTGATGAGTATAGGACTTTAATGCTAGACAATGTTGATGAGGTCACCGGTAAGCGTTTAAGTGCCTTGAAGGAAATTGAGAAAGATAAGGCGAGAGTTGCTAGAGCTTACAACAAGAAGGTGAAAGTTAAAACTTTTCAAGTGGACGAATTAGTGTGGAAAATTATTCTGCCCGTAGGCTCAAAAAGCAATAAGATCGGAAAATGGTCTCCTAGTTGGGAAGGACCATATAGAGTGGTAAAGGTCATTGCTGGAAATGCATACATGTTAGAGGATATTCATGGAGATGCATTACCTAGGCCCATAACGGTCGATACTTGAAAAGGTATTATCCAAGTGTATGGCAAAAAGCTTGAAAGAGAAAGACAGCCGATATTAAGAATATCGTTACCAAAAGATAAGGACATGGCCGATGAGTTAAGAAGATCATCGCCCTTAGTGATTTTGAGTGCTTAAGTGTTTTGTAGTACGCTAGCTTTACCAAAAAATTGGGGGGCATATGTTGACACTCAAAATCGCAAGCTAGCGGAGCGTTCGGCTCGGAGCCAGAGTCTCTGGCTGACCCCTCTTTGGAACCGGCCGAAAATGACCGGAGCCACCGGCATAAGGCCGGAATGTCCGACCGACCCCTCTCTGGAGTCGGCTGAAAACGATCGGAGCCTCCGGCCCCAGGCCGGAATGTCTGGTACCGGAGTCTCTGGCCCCCGACCGGAGAGTCCGACGAACCCCTTTCTAGAATCGGCCGAGTGCCAACCGGAGCCTCCGGCACCTGACCGAAATGTCCGGCACCGGAGCCTCCGGCCCCCGACCGGAGGGTTCGACGGACCCCCTTCTGGAATCGGCCGAAAGCCGACCAGAGCCTCCGGCACCTGACCGGAATGTCCGGCACCGGAGCCTCCGGCCCCCAACCGGAGGGTTCGACTGACCCCCTTCTGGAATCGGCCGAAAGCCGACCGGAGCCTCCGGCACCTGACCGGAGTGTCCGATGCCAGAGTCTCCGGCCCTCGAACGGAGTGTCCGGTAATCCTGTTATTTTGGAAAAATTTTAGGAAATCAAAGCTAATTTGTTTCCTAATATGCCAGATCCGTGGCAGCTCGGTGTAAGACCACCCCTCCCCTATTTAAAGGGGCTTAAGGCCGATTGAGGGGCATCCCAATCCATCGTATCATTTGCCTTACATTTTTCGTTCTATCCTAACTCTAATCCCCTCACTGGACCCTTTTTTGCTGTTCTTCCTTCGTCCCAGTGACAACTGAAAGCGATCCGACTGGCCTGACCGAGCCCGGATCAACCCTAGGACGATCCTCCTCTAACGGGGTCCCTCCCGAGGAGAGGTTGTTCAGGTGCTGCCCAAACCCAGCGTTGAAGAAGCGCCGGCGTTCCCGCACACGGACGTGCGAGCGGTGTGTTGGCCCGAACCCGATTTCGGCGTCAACAATTGCTTTCGCTTCTTTCCTTGTGTTTTAGCCCAGGATGGTAATACTACACTTTTGGTATTTACTGTCTTCTTGCCTGTGTCTTTCTTTATCACACATCTCCTTTGCTGCTTCAACGGTGAAGTGCCTTTATTCTCTTTCATCTGTTTTTTGTCTCCACTAGTTGAAGAGTCATTCTGCCTTCCTTGATTTTCAGTATTGCAGGATGTCGAGCTCCCATCAAAAGAACCTCAAAGATCACCTGTGTTGAAGCTGCTCCCGCCTGATGGTGACGGAGGTTGTTTGTCCTCTACTCCCTTCTTCCTTTTACTATCGTCAGAGACACACAAGTCTTCCCCATAAGGGAGCAACCCTTTTTCATTATGTTCTGCTGTCGTTGGACACTCAATGGAAGGGTGCCCAATAATTTCACAAGAGTAGCAATAGTTGGGGAGTTTCTCATATCGGACTTCATACCACTCTTGGGCGTGCCTATTAGCTGAAAAATTGACACACATTGTAGGAGGGGTTTAGATACATTGATTATCACCTTTGCCCTGAGATACGCCCCCAAGCTTTGCCTTGACATCCACCTTTAAAGTGGTGCCCACTTTTCCAGCAAGCCTCATCCCAAACAGTCATTGTTCATAAGACCAAAAGGAAGGTTAAGATCCTCACCCACACCAGTAACTCATTAAAAATGATATCTGTTGGCCTCAGGTTGGGATAAAATTTCTGAATCAGGACAACTTTCTTGCTTACTGTCCATGGGATCCATCAAGAATGCGATCAAGGTCTTGCTTAGAACCAAACTCCACAATAAAGATGTTACCCCCCACTAATTTTGGGTTTAATCCTTTGGGATTTCCCCACGTAGATCGAAGTGCCGACATGATTGTGTTGATGTGGAGAACACTGGACGAGAGGACCCTACCAATGACAGCGAGATCAGAAGTCGCCAGACCCTCCAAAGCATCATCATCAACAGACAATGCATCGTTTTCCTCGGAAGTGAGTTTAAGTCTCCCATTAGATCAACCACATTGACGTCAGAACCAGCATCACTCCCGTCCTCCATAATTTGTAGAAGCTCAAAACTGCTTCCCCTTAAACCAGGCAGAAGGGAATCGACTGATTTTGGGGTGAAATCAGTAGATCAGCTCCACAGTTTACCTTCCCTTGCAGACGCAAGCCAAGGACAAGCAGCGAAGCTGAGTTCGCCCCATGGTCGTCTTGAGCTGCACTGGAGGAGAGAGGAGAGCTTGGGACCAAGCTAAGATGGGTGCAGGATGGTGGAATTTGGCTGCACAGACGAATTCTAGAACCCTAGTACAACCTGCGCCATGGTGGCAGAGGAGCTTTAGCGAGCAAGAAAATGCGACAAGATGTTGACTGTTTGCCAGGGAAACTATCGCCAGAGAACCACCACTGTGCCGATAGAGATTTATGAGCAAGTAATGCCGACTGAGGCATGTTTTTTTTTCTGAGTCACTCGATTGAGGCATGTTGTGGTGGTCCCCATTGTCTCTTAATAAGAGGAACTGCGTCATGACAGACGAGAGTCATCGTGCAGTGCCACCAGATAAGCCCTAGTCTTGGACCAAGAGATATGATTAATGAGCCACTCCTGCCAGCGAAACTCCAGGTATCTGTAAATGGTACTCTATTTGTTTCTAGGTGTTTTGTTTGACTTATTTTCATTGTAATCAGATTGCGATGGCACCTATTCACGTTTCAAAATGTTTGGTAAGACTAGCCTGCGATCTGATCCAGTCTTTCACAGCCCCATTACCGCTCATGTCCCACCGTAAAGGGTTCCGCAACTGTAGCCCTAATCTTCGCGTTTCATCTCTCTCCTTATCTCACACGCGAGTGGTGGCAGCGCTCGGCGTGCCCTGGAGTGGCCTTCGTAGCGGGCAGCTCACTGCATATCCTTGAATCTCGCGCCCTCTGCATTCCGCGCCTCCATCATCACCGCAGCTTGCAGCCCCTGCATCTCGCCCCCCTCCCCCTGCATCTCAACAGCTCGGTAACCTCGGCAGCTTGGTGAGTCCTCAAGGCTTGGAGCTTGAAGGTGTGAGAGAATTGGGAAAGCACCTCACAGCCTGAACAATGGCCGGGGCGTTCTTATATAGCATAAGACATGTTTGGTTACAAGAAGATCCACAATTGGTGGGGGGTTAGCTCTATACAACAACTAACCAAACTAACTTATCTCTAATACCCGCCTGCAGTCGCAGTGGGAGGAACCCGAATACAAAGACTGGACCGAAATTCATTGAAGATCGGAGTCGGTAAGCCTTTGGTCATGGAGTCCCACGCTATTTTCATCAGCAATCAGCTATACTCTCTTGTCCAAGGAGATCTTCATATCGATGAGTATTGTCAGCGCATGAAGAATCTCGCCGACTCTTTGCAGGATCTCGGCCATCGCATCAGAGAACCACAATTTGTTCTCAATCTACTCTGCGGCCTCAACCCTCGCTACTCTGCCACGGCCGATGGCATTACCAACAGGAGTCCCTTCCCTTCATTTGCCAAGGCCCGCTCAATGCTGCGCCTGGCCAACGAGGCTTCGGTCACGACTCACACCGCTCTGATACCATGTGAGAGAATTGGAAAAGCACCGCACAGCCTAAACAATGGCCGGGGCGTTCTTATATAGCATAAGATATGTTCGGTTACAGGAAGTTAGAAGATCCACAATTGGTGGAGGAATTAGCTTTATATATACAACAACTAACCAAACTAACTTATCTCTAATAGAAGGTTCTCTGGATGCAACTAGGATGAGCAGGCCTCCCGATCCAGGGGATGTCCTTCGCACTGCTGCCCTCCTCGTTGATGTCTCTGCTTTGGCTCCAATCCTCATCTCTGTCCGCGTCTAGAGTTAGGATCCCCTCGCCTCTCCTGCATTCTCATACAGTGGAGGCAAATCTAGTAGGTTGTTCTAATCTTGTTGTATAGTTTAATCTTTTGATACTTTACATGACTTAATCTGCTGAAATGAGTTATCATGCTATATTGTTTGTGTTGACACTCAAAATCTGCATCCGGGAAGATCGGAAATTCATGTCCGAATATAGTAGGAGATGTCTAAATTTTGGCCGTAATAGTTATATCGCAAGAATTATTTTTCAACATGTTTTTCAGGACGTGGAATATATTTTCGAAGAGTTCTGCTAAATCCAACTAAAGAAGGAAAGAAGTGCTTCAAAGGACATGAAGATGAAGACAAATCAATGATTTGAATGTTCCAAGACGTAGCCCTCGCTGAGATAATCAAAATAGATATATGTATCACCTAAATCGAAGATCCGGAGACTCCGACAGACCCCTTTCTAGAACCACATTTTTGTACCGGAGTGCCTTTCTGGAACCGCATTTTAGACCCCATAGTGTCTGACAATGTACCACCAGAGTGTACGGTACCGGAGTGTACAGCCCAAAGCCGGAGCATCCGGCACCCAAGTCTGTTTTTGGTAGTTTTTACACCAAATCAGAGCTAATTTGTTTTCTAATCAAGGAGATTCGTGACTGCACGGGTAAGACCACTCCACCTTTATATAAAGAGTCTTAAAGCCGATTGAGGGGATAACCCAATTGTCTCTACCATGTACCCGTTACTTTTTACCTCTCCAAACTCTAATCTCTTTCAACCCCCTATGTTGTTCATCCACCTGTCTCCACGGCCATAGATGACTACCTAGGGCCTGCCGGCCGACCTAGGGCACGTCCGACGACGTTCACGCCCAGACGGAGTCCCTTCAGGGCGGGAGATTCGACGGCCTTTGCTAGTGCTCGTAAACTAATTGTTCTTCACTACGAAAGTGCGTTGTCTACCACTTTGCAAGTTTGCTGGTAAACCTAGCCTCCTTTCACAGCGAAATCGTGATACCTACCTCTTTCTGAACCGATCGGAGGCGACCTCACCGATCTGATCAGTTGCATCCCGCACGACCTAGTGCTCTTAGTGTGTGACCAAAAAAAGGGTCAACACACTTTTTGGTGACTCCACTGGGGACGATTATTCGGTTTTCATCATAACAACCGAATTTTGCTAACCTAATCTTTTCTCTAATTGATCCATTTTTGTGGTTTGCCACCATTGCATTTGGCCTTTTTGGGCCGATTGCATCTATTTGTGGCTGTTCTTATTCTTGTTGATAAGGTTTTACTTGTAAGGGCCAAGAATAAAGAAGAAGAAGAAATCAAGGCCACTTTATTCTTGCGGTTTGATCAAGACAAGAATGGAGTATGGCGGGCTGTCCATACCGCTACGATGATCACAAGGCAGAATATGCAAATCCAATAGCAACCTTTAATGGTCATTTTGCATGCACCACAAATTCACATGTTGATGTTGCTAGATATCATAGTGAGCATATTGCATCGACTAGTCATTATATTGATAGTGGTCTTAACTATTCAAATCATTATTCTAAATATATGCAAAGATCCATTGTTCTGGATGCATTTACTCCAAGATTAAATTCTACTAGCAACATGAAATACACAAATCTTTATGCATCCACAATGGAGCAAGCTCATATGCCGATGAGTAATTATCAAGATCAGGCCAACATGACGAGTTCAGACAAGTTTTATAAAACACCACATACTAATAATTTTATAAATGCTCAATATGATGTTTTTGCTTTCAATGCATCGGCACCAATTGCACCATCTATGATAGCTTCATATAATGTGCCGATATGCAACATATACACCTACAAATTCAGCACTATACTCAAGTATTAATGATCATAATTCGGCTCCTTACATTGCTGAAAATTGTAGTCAAATTAATGAAAGTTTAGCAAGCATTCACATACCTCCACATGCTACACTTGCATATACTTTGCCCACTAATTCAGCTTTAGGTGCCAATAGTAATAATAGCCGAACAAATGAAAATTCATCAGTATCTCCTATTTCGCCTCCGATGAATCTTTGAATATCAAGGAGAAATTAGATGCGGATTTTGCATTTCTTGCAAGAATTAGAAGTCATTCTAATAAAAAGCCGATTGTTACTAAATTATTGGCTACAAGTGAGATCGAGGAAATAAACACAGCTACACATGAGGATATTAAAAGATAGCTATGTTTAATTTTCTTAAAGAGGCCATATGTTTGTCAAGTGATTATTCCATAAATCATCCTCAACCCATAACCGAACAAGATTTGGTTAATAAAGAGCATCAACAAGAGTATGGAAATAGAGAAAGAAAGAAGACAAGGGTGTTGCCATACCAGAGTCTTGTGATTTCCGGCCACTTTGGAAAAACCGGAACTTCCAACTTCACAAACCAGAACTTCCGGTTTTCATCAGTTTCACGCCTCTCCAACATTTTTGATAAGGTACTTTACTTTACTCAATTCCCAATTAGATCACAAGTTTTCTATTAATACATCCATTAGTGCTACCATAGTAAATAATTCTAAGAGATCGATTGAGGAGGGTAAATTACTTGTTAGCAAAGGAGAGTCTTCACATAGTATCGGCCAATACATTGTTAAAATTAGAAGGGCTGATAACAGCAGTAGCTTGGCATTCAAAGTTTCAACCTCATCATTGCCAAAGTTGCTATCTACTTGGTTTGCTTGTGACCACTCTGGAGTTAAAAGAAGAAAATCAAAATTGACCGATGCTACCATATTAGTTGATTCTAAAGCATCCGGTAAAAGAAACACAAGTAAATATGTAGCCGAATGGATAGATGAGAAATCTGAACCATTCGTTTGCTTAGTTCTAAAGTCATCTTCTCAAAAGAATCGGCTAAGGAAAATGAAGTAAACTTTTGATTTGACTTTGTGTGAGGATCTATTTGATAGCTTGCTAGAGAATAATTTTATTAGGCTCATGGATCATAAAGCCATATCATTACTTCAGAATGTAGGGAAGTGAACATATTGTAAATAACATAAAACTCTTTTGATCACAGTACTAAGAATTGCAATATGTTCCATAAAAAGGTTCAATCGGCCATGAATGATGGACAATTGAGTTTTGGAGAAACACATAAGGATGAAAATTTGGCTCCAATTGGTCTTGATAGTAAAAGGTTATCAAATCAGTCACAGGCCGATTCATCTAAAGGCAACAAGTTTGATTCTTGGAAAACATGATTTAAAGCCCCAAATGAAGAGAATACAACTACTGATGAGATTCATGATGACGTTATTAAAGGTGATGATTTTATAGAGATTGTAGAAGATCCATCGTGTATTGGGGGGTAGCAAAAGATTTTTAAGCTTGCTTATGATCGATTAACTTCAAATCAGCCAAACCTAGCAAAGCTGAAAAAATCGAAACTTCCAGTTTGCCAAACTAGAACTTTCAGTTTTCGTAGAGTCAATGAAATGAGCAAAAAATCAAGAATCAATTTAAAAAAGATTGGAGGTAAATTTTATGACAAACATGAGGGTAGAAAACAATAGCGTACATTTGAAGAGCTTTTGGCTAAACATGTAAGAGAAAGAGATTCGGGGAGTGCTTCTAAGCCAAATTGCCCCAAGCATCAAGAGTGCCTCCAAAATACAAACATGAGGGTTAGAATCGGCAAAGAAAGAAATTTATTTTAGAGGCTCCACATCTTCTTTTTACGCCAATTATACCAATGCCATATGAATCACCTACTGTAGGTTTTCATCCTTATTCATCATGGGAACGGCATGGTTCAATGCAACCACGATTCTATCCTAGGAAAAATATGAATATAAAAAGTAAACCACTAGAGGACAACCATATACGAGAGTCTGTTTCGATAAGAAGAATCGGTCAATGGCTCAAGAGAAAGTAAAAGTGGTTCGGCAAGTTTATCGGCCAATGCGTATGACTTGGAGCCATCTCCATATGTTTGCTCTCATCTTTCTTGGTCTTATTTTAATCCTCAGAAGTACGAATATTGCTCATGCTATGAAGGATTATGTTCAAATGGCCATACAATTGTTGAAATTAATTATGAAGACCAAAATAACTACATTTATGGCATTCATATTACTTCTTGGAGTTATTTCAGTCATATAAGTTATATGAAAGATGGATCATAGTGCTCACATTGATGTATGCCTAGATGCTAAATCTTATATCATGAATTTGGTGTTGTTATGCATTTAGGCACATAATGATTGCAGCTATGTATTTGGTATGATGAGTATCCGGTTACCATGCTGATGAAACTTAATTTTCAGTTGTCAAATGACCGATACTCAAAATTGCCAATGTTGAAATCCAAAAAAAACCGAAAGTTCTAGTTTGGCAATCAGGAAATTCTAGTTTTTGACTGAGAAAGTGACAATTTGGCTATTTTTGTTCTAAAGTTGGATAGAGCCGAATCATGAAGAATCTTTTTAGTCATTGCTCATCTGATTCTTGCTCAATATTTCAAAGGAAGTTCAAAGTTTGGCATATAAGTATTTTTATGAACCATTAAGTTCTATTACCGAACATTGAAGAATTTGATGAGTGTTTAAATGCAGAATGACATAGTTTTGACATAGGTAGAAGAGCATGAGACTTTTATAGACGATGAGTTGTAACCAACCATTGCTGAGCTATTAAACTTCGACACTCGAGGGGGCAAAAGCCGCTAAGTGAAATATAAGGAAGAAGATGCTACAATAGAAATATATGTCATGCTTGTCAAGTGTGCGATGAAGTGCTTAGTTCCACTTGGCCAAGAATGTGAATATTATCTTATGGGATAACATGGCCAATGGATTTTTTGATTATCACTTCAGAATAATTTTGAGTCTAAAGAATATTTTTTGGTATGTAAACTTTACCAAAAAAATAGAGGCATATGTTGACACTCAAAATTTGCATCCCGAAAAGATTGAAAATTCATGTTTGAAAGGCCGAATATAGTAGGAAATGTCTAAATTTTGGCTGGTAATAGTTATTTTGCAAGAATTGTTTTTCAACATGTTTTTCAGGTGGGAGAAGATATTTTCGAAGAGTTTGGCTAAATCATACTAAAGAAGCAAAGAAGTGCTTAAAAGGACATGAAGAGGATGCTAAATCCATGATTTGCAGGTTCAAAGACGTACCCCTCACCAAGATGATCAAAACGGATATATGGATCACCTAAATCTGAGATCGGATGAGAAAATTATGTCCTTAACAGAAATGGCAACGACAGGGTCGGAGACTCCGACAGACCCCTTTCTGGAACCGCAGTTTTCGACCCGCATAGTGTCCGGTGCCGGAGTGTCCGGCCCAGAGCTAGAGACTCCGATAGACCCCTTTCTGAAACCGCATTTTTGACCCCAAAGTGTTTGACAATGTGCCGAGGTGTTCGGTACCAAAGTATCCGGCCCAGAGCCAGAGTATCTGGTACCCAAGTCTGTTTTTGGTAGTTTTTAAACAAAATTAGAGCTAATTTGTTTTCTAATCAAGGAGATTCGTGGCTACACGGGGCAAGACTACCCCACCTCTATATAAAGAAGCCTAAGAACGATTGAGGGGGTAACCCAATCGTCTCTACCAAGTACCATTTACTTTTTACCTCTCTAAACCCTAATCCCCTTCTAACCCCCTATGTTGTTCATTCACCGGTCTTCACGGCCAAAGATGACATCCTAGGGCCTGCCGGCCGAACTATGGCACGTCCGGCGACGCTCACGCCCAGATGGGGTCCTCCTAGGCGGAAGATCCAATAGCCTTTGCTAATTTGCTCGTAAACTAGTCATTCTTCGCCATGAAAGCGCGTTGTCTACCACTTTGCAGGTTTGCGCATAAACCTAGCCGCCCTTCACATTGAAATCGTGATACCTACCTCTTCCCGAACCGATCGAAGGCGACCTCGCCGATCTAGTCCATTGCAACGCGCGCGACCAAGTGCTCTCGGTGTGTGACCAAAAGTGCAATGCTTATGTAGGGTTAAATCTAAGTAATATAGTGCTTAGCAGTTGTTGATTTGCTTCTTGCTTATTCTTTTCTTCAATTATTTGCTTGGATTGTCGTAGGCAAAGAAGAAATGAAAGAGGAAAAAGGAAGAGGACTGGAGCTGCAAGGTGTTGTTCTTTCTTCACTTCCGTAGGCTGTCAAGGCTGTGTTTCACTTCCGTAACCAGACACTTGCACAGTAGGCTTCAATTCTCTTGCCAATTGAAAAGAGTAGTTGTCATTTTGAACAATGACCCTATTTACTTCTACCTCAAACCTATGCTATTGATAAATTGGTGGGAACCTAAGTTCAAATCTGGTGTGTTATTGTAGGTAAAGAAGGACAGAGCGAGAGCGAGGATTCTTTGCTTGGACACAGAGAGAGAGAGAGAGAGAGGAAAATGAAAAGGACTGCAGCTGCAAGGGGTGTGTTATTTCTTCTCTCCAACAGCTACTCATTTTTCTATCCTTGAGCTGGTGTGCTTCTTGAAAGAGTAACATTGATTACAATCATGAGCTGCAACTATAAAGGATGACACTGGTGGTAAAGTGATGCAGTATCTCTAACTTAAAATTAACATAGTAGTCATCTTGTTATTCTGTTTGCTCTTTTAATTCTTACATGACCTAATCTGCTCAAATATGTGATCTTGTTGTAATGTTTGGTCTTACTTGCAATGATTATGTACTATTATATTTGGGTAATGTAGTGCTGTCATTTTTTGCACAGCATTACGGCTTTTCTTCCACTAACTACTAGAACACGAAGGAGAAAATTAACTCTTATGATGACAAGTGTGATGCTTATATTATGTACTATTGCATTTGGATAATATTTACACTTGCATACAAGCAAAAATGTTGAAAAATAGAAAGGAGAATAAAAATTAGAGAACTAAGAAGTGAGCGTTTGTATCAAATGATTCGTGAGAGCGACACACGTTGTATAAGTGAGCTTCGAGTAGATAGCAGAATATTTGATGTGTTGTGTGAAATGCTTAGAGATGCTGCTGGTCTTAATGCACAAGAAATATGCCCCTACAAGAGATGGTAGATGCAATTCTCTATGTATTATCTCATCACATGAAGAATAGAACGATTGGTCATTTTTTTGGGAATGGGTGAGACTTGAGCATGCACTTCAACACATGCCTCCTAGCTATCCTAAAGCTTCACCAAGTATTACTTAAGAAGCCAGAGCCTATAGCCGAGGACAGCACAAATGTTAGATGGAAGTGTTTCAAGGTATCAATCTATAAAGAATTACAACATCAGGCTAGCATTAATGGGTGTATAATATGCTAATCATTGTTGTTTGCTTGTCTAAACATCTAGAATTGTATAGGTGCATTGGATGGTACACATATAAAGGTAACTGTCTCTGGTACACATATAAAGGTAACTGTCTCGGCGAAGCTAAAAGGGAGATATAGATCAAGAAAATGAGATATAGTGACAAATGTGCTAGGAGTGTGTGCTCCTGATATGCAATTCATTTATTTGTTACCTGATTGGGAGGGTTCAACTCATAATGGCGCATGCTTCGTGACGCTATCTCAAGGTCGGATGGACTACATGTTCCTCAAGGTAAGTGTTATCGAGTTAATTCAAAACCATAGAAGCGTAGTCTTTTCTATGATTATGCTGATATTTTTTTGTGTTCTGTTAAGGTTGCTATTATCTTGTGGATGCTAGTTACACAAATGCAAATGAGTTTTTGGCTCCACTTCAAGTCAAAGATATCATTTAGGAGGTTTCACTACACAAAACCCACCACATAGTGCGGATGAGTATTTTAATTTGTGCCTGCTAGAGCTAGGAATATTGTTGAGAGAGCTTTTAGAAAACTCAAGGGTTGTTAGGCAATTTTGAGATCTGCATCCTACTTTCCAATCAAGACTCAATGTCGCATCATAATACATGTGCTCTGTTACATAACTTAATCTTGCAAAAGATGTCTGGAGATCCATTTGAATGTGATGAACCTGAAGAAGAGGCATCATTTGAGGTTTTGGAAGGAGAAATAAGTGAATCTGAATTTATCACACCTGTATCAACATCTAATGAATGGACTAATTTTTGCAATATTCTCACTCAGGGGATCTATAATAGCTATAGAGCTAGATCTTCCAAAGGTTTGTACCTTTTGTTAATGCATTTTTGATGTTTGCATCATGCTACTTTTAGTTTCTATTTATTTTGCAAATGAGAATATCTTGCAAAGTAACTATTGAATTACACTTGTTTTAGATGGATCTTGGTGGACTATCAACATCACAAGTGGAAAACGGAAAAATAAAAGAATTTGGAATCCTTTTGAGGATGAGGTGCTAATCAAGGCATTGTATGAGCTACCTTTAGATCCTAGTTGGAAAGGTGAAGGAGGTTTTAAGAATGGATACTATTCTGTTTTGGAGAGTGTACTGGCTGAAAAAAATACCAGGTTGTGGTCTTACTGCTGTTCCCCATGTTGAGTCTAGGGTGAGGCACTTTTGGACAAAGTACGGTGCAATTGAGGTCATGTTGTCAAGAAGTGTATTTTCTTGGATGACAATAGAAGCATGTTGCAATGTGATAAACAACAATATGATGCCCATTATAAGGATAACACCAAAGCGAAAGGTCTGTACGATGTTCCATTTCCACACTTCAATGCATTGGCTGCTATATGGGGGAAGGACATTGCAACAAGAGAAGGAGCAGAGGGCATTGGGGAGGCTGTAACAAATATGGAGGAGGTCAATGTGGAAGACAATCATGGGCATAAGGAAGAGGAGGAGCACCTCCTCGAATTTCATTAGACTGCTATTCTGCTTATTCAACATCATCAAGCAATAAGAGAAGAAAGAAAGACAATGGGAAAGGAAAAGAAGCGAGCATGTCTAGTGATCTCTTGTTGGCTATGGTTGCTGATTTTCGAGGTGACCTGCAAGGTGTGGCCAAACAATTTGGAAATGTTGCAGCAGCCATGCAACGTGAAGTTTAGGCTCAAAATAAAGCAAGGAAAGAACCTGAAGAAACAATTGAACAAAAATCCATTAAAGGGTTGCGCTAACTTGGTTTCACGGGTACCAAAGTCATCAAAGCTGCAAGTTTGTAAGGATCCCAAATCAAATGACTGCTATTTGCAATTCCAGAATCTCATACGAGGGAATTTATATTGAACATGCTTTGTCATTGTGCAATTAGATCTTTTATTTGGTCCTGTTGATTCATTTGTGCTATTTTTTGTGATATCCCGGCCCAAGTGAGAAAAAAGGCCATAGTGGCTAGTATGAGTTTAGTACCACCTTGAAAGTTGAGAAGGGTGGAGACCAATTTAAATACCCGGCCGTGGAATGTGGAATAACTCGGGTTAACCCTTTTACGCGAAGCGAAGACGAAAGCGTAAGCAGTTATTCTGCGAGGTGAGACCCGCACGACGTGCGAGCGGGTCTGGAGCCGTATTTCAGGCTTGGGATATTACAGAATGGTATCAGAGCCGACTCTCGCGTTTTCACGGGCGTGTACGTGCCAGGGACGCGGGTACAGTGTGCATAGCGCGTGGACCCAGCGTGGACACGGCATGACACGTATACCGGCACTGGGCGTACAGACGTGGCTAAAAGAGTAGATCTTGGATACATCTGTCCCGAAAGGGTAAATTGGTCCACTCCTCAACGAGGACGTTGAGTCTTAAGGGAGGAGAATGTGATATCCCGGCCAAGCGAGAAAAAAGCCCATAGTGGCTAGTATGAGTTTAGTACCACCTTGAAAGTTGAGAAGGGTGGAGACCAATTTAAATACCCGGCCGTGGAATGTGGAATAACTCGGGTTAACCCTTTTACGCGAAGCGAAAGCGTAAGCAATTATTCTGCGAGGTGGGACCCGCACGACGTGCGAGCGGGTCTGGAGCCGTATTCCAGGCTTGAGATATTACATTTTTCTTCCTTCTTTTATCTATTTTTGGCATATTGTTCATGTTTCTAAGTAGTAGCCTGTTTATGTTTAAGTGGCTTGATCTGTTTTTGTTTCTGTTTATTAAAAGTGGCTTTATCTGTTTTGACAACAAAGTAACAATTTTTGGCTCATGCCACTGCTTACGTTGCACTGTTTTATTATTTGAATGATAGATTGCAGCATAGTTAAATGATACATTGCACTGTTTTATTATTTCAGTAAGGGATTTGCATGCACAGTTGAATGATTTATCTTGTGACTTGTTTTACAGTCACAAGAATAATTATTCTTGTGACTGTTACAGTTGAATGATTATTTTTGTGACTTGTTTTAGCTAGGTATTGTCACACTCTATGCATGTGAACGGTAAGTTTTCAGTTTGGACTTGTAGCAGAAATATTACACTTTGTTTGAGATAGTATGCTTTTTTAATGTCACGAATAATCTGTTTGACAGTTGCTACAAGCACCCTTCGACTCTTATCTATTTGCACAGAGAATAAGTAGTGAGCGTTTATATCAACTAATTCGTGAGAGAGATACAATGTTTGATGTATTGTTCATGTCTGATCGTGGATATGTTTATTCTGAGCAGTAACTTATTTCTGTTTAAGTGGTTTGATCTGTTTTGTTTCTGTTTAAATAGCACGATATGCATTGTTAAACTAAAATTTTAGTCCTGTTAAACTGGAATACAATTCCTGTTAAACTGAATTCCAGCCCTGTTAAACTAGAATACAATTCCTATTAAACTTGTCTTTTATGTAATTTTAGTTCTGCTAAATTGGCAAGTTTAATTGAAATACAGATCCTGTTAAAGTCCTGTTAAACTGCCCTGCTACACTTGCCTTTCTATAAATTCAGTCTATGCATCACATTATATTATTTTTTTTCTATTTACAGAAGAAGTGAATACTAAGTGATGGGAAGCCAATCGATTCAAGATACTTGGATAGTTGTTTCTATATGATGTTTTTTTTCCAGGCCAATTGAACCAACACTGTTATTTAGGTTTGTTTAGGTGTTGAAATGCACTGTTATTCAGGTTTTCAGGTGTTGAATCGATCTGTTATTTCTGAAATGCTACAATCAGAATTGCGTTTAAAATAGCTCCAATGAAAGCTCTTTTGTGGATTCCTGAAATGCACTTTTACTTAGGTTTTCAGGTGTTGAATTGATCCGTTATTTCTGCAATGCTACAACCAGAATTGTGTTTAAAATAGCTCCAATGACAGCTGTTTCATGGATTCCTAAAATGCACTGTTATTCAGGTTATTTTCGGTGCTGAATGGATCTGTTATTCCTAAAATGCTGCAACCAGATTTGTGTTTAAAATAGCTCTTTTTCGGATTCCTAAAATGCAATGTCATTCAAGTTTGTTCAGGTGTCGAAGGGTTAGGTCTGTACTCATAGCTCATAATGTGTTAAGTAAATTGGGTCTGGCTCATAAAATAACATATTGCTCCAGCTGTTGAAGTAGACCACTCCTAGCTCGACGCTAGCTTCAGCGGGAGCCGTAAAACAAATGTTGTAATGGTATCTAATCACATCACTGCATGCAAACAAACAAAAAAGGAATCAATGATTCCACCCAAGATCACTCTGTCATCTATTAACATTCACGTTGATATTGCCTTGCAATTAACCAAACACCTCCCTAAATTGTTGTCGACGTTATTGACTTTTAATTTCAACTTTAAATTATTTATCGTATTAAAAAAATTAATAAATGTCATATATTTTATTAAAGTTTGCTTTATCATGAAAGTTATTTGAACACAACTTATAATTTTCCATATTTCATCTAAATTTTCAAATAAGATGAATAATTAAATGTGATATTAGAAATCAACAATGATAACAATTTAGAAATGGAGGGAGTACATCAAAGATGATTTAGATGAGTTAATAGATAACTCTGACGAGAATAGCTACGATGAGCAAGACCAATGAAGATGACTCCGGTTACTACGGCGGAGATTAAGGCCCTTTGGTAGAGCTCTCAGCTTTTGATTTTTTGGATTCACTATTGATTCTGCTGTGAAGTGATTCTGTGACTGAAAGTGATTCTCTTTGATTCTCTAAGATAAACTCATAGAATCAGGATAGAGAATCACTTCACAGAATCATGAGAAGCAGCTCTCAGCTTTTTAGTTTATTTCAGAGAATCACTTCACAGAATCAAATAAGAATCACTTTTCTTGAAAAATAGTGTTTGGTAGAGCTTCTCTGATTCTGACTAAGAATCAAGAACTAAAGCTCTACCAAAGGGGCCCTAAGGTATGAGGCTCACTCGGAGCGGTTTGAGGAGGCCCTCTCTAAGCGAGATTCCTAAGACGTCCCAAGCATTGAGATACGGGAGGACCTCTCTAGCCATGTTCAAATTGAAAGTGACACTGCAGTGGACTAGGATGTCGAGATCGCTAGCCACACCACCTAGTTTGAGCAGTATTACTTCGACCTCGTGGCACGACGACCACGAGCCAGCGTGAGTTTCGGCCATGTTTCAGTCCACGTTTGAAATTTCATATGAATTGCATAAAATTTTTAAAGATTATGAAAAAAATTCTCACTTTATAAGCAGGTCTAAAGCTTAGAGTGGTATAGTGAGTTATACCCTACTAGCTTATTTGTTCATTTACAATCGATGAATGAGCAAGAATATGACCATCATTGGATGCTAATGACAGTAGCAGTGTTGTATGGCTGATTGTGATACTACACCTACTAGTATTACCTAACATACGAAATCACCACAGCAAGATAAATATAAAAAGCAAGGAGAACAAAAGGAGAAAGAAATACACCGCACCAAGGCAAGGCCAGTCAGGGACTCCAAAACAATGCCTCCAAAGAGGTCGCAACATTAAGAATGTTGGCATTGCCCGATTTAGTGGAAGCTAAATCTAGATTTTCACCCGGAGTAAAGAAGATTCACGATGCAAGAGCACCTCCACAACGCTCTAAGGAGAAGGCGCTCAAGGCGTCATCATTGTTGACTTTCGCCTGGTACTCTGCATCATAGTTGCGAACCAACAAGGCCAACCTAGCTATGGTGAAAAGGCCTAGCACTCACCGATAAGGGGGGAGTTCAAGGTGGCAGCAAAGCACGGAGACACTTGCAAGAGCTGGCTACGCCAGCAGATTCAAGTAGATCAAGGTCGACAGAGGGGTCGCGGACTTGCCGCCAAACAGCGGAACCACCCGGCCACCACCCATCAACCCTTAGAATGGACGGATATTGCAGTAAGCGACCACCAGTCCATGAGCATCACTACCCAGTTGAGCTAGCTGCCCTGGATACATAGCCACCGACGCCGGTGGGGGAGGGCCCCGCCATAGGGGTCCGAGCCACCCTGAGGGTGCTAGCGCAAACCCTGACGCCGCGAGTGCTTTGAGCCCTCGACCGCAAGTAGCACTGGAGGGAAGGAACCCCACCAGCCCTTGCAGTCGTCCGTTGGACAGCCACCGGCCGGCGCCCGCCGTGCAGATCTGTTGCAGTACTCAATGACTGTCGCACGAGACACGAGGGCGCAGATCTGGTCGCCATGGTACAGACGCCTGAAGCCCCCCGCAAGCTTGCTCGCCTTTCCTCCGCTGTCGTCCTGCACGCCAGCACACTCCAGCCGTCGCCAACCGCTGGCAGCGAAGTGGAGCGCCAGGAGTGGCTCCCACTCGTGTGCAGGCGCAGGAGCATCGATCCGGGGACCCTCGGTCCCTAGCGCCGTGGATCTGGGCGCGGATTGCACGGGGAAGGAAGCAATAGTGGTCGGCGTCGGCGTGGACTCCCTGCCCTCATGGAGCACCGCTCCACACGCCAGGGATCTCCACACGCCGCACGCCAGGAGCACGCCGGGAGCAGGTCTATACGCCTCAGATCCGACCTTCGTGCGCAGCTCTAGCTGAAGAATGGGAGAGAAGCCCTGCCGCCACCCTCCTGGTGAGCCGCAGCCACACTTCACTCGAATTGGTATGGGTCTCTCTGTGTGCTTTTACCTTGTTTCTCCTCTCCGTTGACTCAGTCACTTCTATTGACTTTGTCACTTCATCTTATGCCAGGTTAGCGAGACCATGATACCCTATTTTGGATCTCCTCAATCTTCTCTCTCGAGTCATTCCTCCTTTGTGGCTTCCTTCCCTCAAAGGGCGTTGAATGCCTCTCGTTTGGATCCTGCATGGCCCTCTTAGGTGACATGTCACAACTACGGTCTGCCTTCTTGGCTCTATGTTCTCCAGTTGCATGGTTTGGAGGTCCTCAAGGTAATGAGTTGATTAGTTCTATTGTCAGTTTCTTCTTTGTAGAATCCTCGTTCTTTGATTCATCTGTTTAACTTTTGCCGGGTTAGAAAGACCGTGGTCCCCTCTAACCTCCTTGCTCTCCTTCTCAATCTTTCTCCCTCCTTTGTGGTTTCCTTCCTACAAAGGGCGTTGGAGTCTTATTGTTTGGATCTTGGATGGCCGCTAAACCGCTGCAATAACTACTATCGTCTGCTGATTTCGGCTCTATGCTTCACAGTCACTGGGGATGAAGATCATCGAAGGAGCTCACTCGATGGTGGTTCACTTGGTGGGCGTCAAGGTGCTCTCAATCAAGTGAGTCCTACCTTTTGTTGTCGCTGGAGTTTAGTATTGTGTTGTCTCCTTTGTAATTGTGTTGGTGTGGCGAGTTGTGTTGTAATATTGTTCTCTTCTCCCTTGCGCCTTTGGGCATGCTTTTGTATCCTTGAAATCTTGAGAGGCATTTACTACTTAAGATATTGCAATGAGAAGTAGGTGGAGATATTCTCTCCCCCGATTAACTTCCAAAAAAAAAAGATAATATACAAGAGTCTCATTGCAAAAACCGAATCAGATTTAGAAATATTCCTTTTATTTCTAAATTGTTGTTATCATTGACTTATAACATCATCTTTAATCATTTATCTTATTCAAAAAATTTATTCACATATGTAAATTTTTAAATCATGTTTCAAATAACTTTAATAATAATCAAATTATATTTATCATTTTTTAATAAAATGAATAGTTAAAGATGATGTTATAAGTCAACTATGACTGTAACAGCTAGGAGGGATGCAACTTGTGAAACTAGGTCATACTCCCTCCGTTTCTAAATTGACGTCGCTATTGACTTTTAACATCAACTTTGATCATTCATCTTATTTAAATTTTTTTAATAAATATATATATTTTGTTATGATTTGATTTAATTATCATTAGGGTTATTTAAATCACAACTTAAAATTTTACATATTTAAACTAATTTTTTAATAAGACGAATGGTCAAAGTTGATGTTAGAAGTCAACACCGAACATCAACTTTGAACATTCGTCTTATTAAAAAAAATTTGATAAATATCATATATTTTTTCTAATTTAATTTATTATTAGAGTTATTTAAATCACAACTTAAAATTTTACATATTTGAATTTTTTTTAATAAGATCAAAATTGATATTAGAACTCAACGTCGACATCAATTTACGAATAGAGGGAGTATAATTAAATGACTATTAAGACATGCAATCTAGGTCCTTTAGTTCTAAAGTGGCTTTCCTTTATTTGGATACTAGTCCCTGATCTTATACTACTCCCTTAGGTTTTAAAATCCATTGACTTTTAACATCAATTTTTTATCATTTATTTTATTAAAAATATAATAAATATAATATATTTTTTAAATAAAAAAAATAGTCAAAGTTGATAAAGTCAATTGTATCAATATTTTAAAATCGGATGGATCCCAAATTATAAGTCATTTTGGACTCATCAATTTTCTCAAATTATAACTCGTTCTCAAATTATAACTCCATTCTACTCCCTCGGGTTCACAATAAAGGTCGTTTAGAACATGATTGTAGATACCAAAGAGTGATTAATTAGTGGTAATTCTTCTATTTTTGCCCATATTAAATAGCGCAAATGCCTCCTTGTGAATTACACCCTCCCTCAGTCCGACTGGTTACCAATCATCGTTACGGCTGCTACGCTTTTTCAAGCTGAAACAAACAAGATTTTGAAAGCTGAAAAGCTCACTCAAAGCTGCTTTTCTAGCTTTTGGTGTGCAAAAAAGCCAAATATATACTGTAAAAACCAATAATCACTACTTCACTAGCCAGTTTTTGATCTAGCCACCGATCAGTTTTTTTAAAAACTCAAAACCTCTGACTCAAACAAAAGCCCTTAATCCTTCTCCTCGGGAATCCTCGTGGCTGCACAGTAGACGAAGCATTGCACCACCGCAGTAACTCAGCGTGAAGGGTATTTCAGTCCTGTGATGACTAATTCTCTCAAAACGACCTTCCTTTACGATACTTTTCAAATGCAACTGCGACTTCTGATAGGAACCGGTGGGAGTATCTATTTAGAACATCTCACTTTTTCAATTTTTCTTAATTTTTATGTTTAAACCTAAAATGACTTAAAAATTAGGACAACAAAAGTACCAATTAATCAATGAAACAACTGATAGACAATTATATTCACAATTATCTACTCTTGCATATGCAGTAATTATTTGAGATAATTGCTTGTGTGACCTTGTTCTAAAGGTAATAACCAATTTAACTTTATTTTTTCAACTATAATTATTTGACAATACTTTTACACTCTGAATAACCAATTTGACTCAAAACATTAATTATTTGAACTTTTTTTTTGCAAATAAGGATTAAATTAGCTATTTAGAGTACAAAAGCAGCTTCAAATAAGCAAAGTTGAAAAGTAGAATTAAATTGGCTATTAACCTTAAAAAAATTCAGAAGAGCAAATGCCCCTAATTATTTTGCCTGTTTGCTAATCCTGCTTCTCGCGTCCGTCAAGTGCAGGTTATTTGGTGGATTCCGAAAGCCCTGGGCCTGGCTGCGGTTATCTGGTGGTGGTGGATTCAGACAGGCCCAAACCGAGAGTCCGGAGTCCAGCGAACCTGCGCAAACCTGCGGCCGAAGCACGCGTCACGCCACGGGAAGACGACACCCGGCAGCCAGCGGCAGCAGCAGCCGCCTTCTCTTCATCAGCACTGCGGAATCCCATCCACACCCGCCGCCACCTCAATACCCTAGACGCCGGCAACCGAGCGCTGCTACGTTTGTCCGCCGCCCCCGCCCAGTGCCCTCCTCGACCTCGCCTCGCCTCGCGGCATGGAGCACGACGCGCACGCCGAGGCCGCGCCGCCGCCGCAGCACCACGTCCCGCCGCCCGAGGACACCACTGTCGACGACTGGGCGCGCGAGGACGCGGAGCCCATGCCCGTGAACTCCGACACCCCCGCGGAGGGGGCCGGTGAGGCCTCACAGGATACCACTGATCCTGCGCCCGCGCCTCCGGCGGAAGGTGAGCGAGCCTCCCTGAGTGTATCTTATCTCCTGTCCTGTCGTGCTGTTTTACGACTTCTTTGCTTAGATCTGGCCTCTTTAGCGCCGATCGCTGTGCTGGCGCGCTCAATTACGCGGTTGTTTGGGTCTTATGAGGGTTAACGTCGCCTGCGTGGGGGTTTGATGCGACGCGCGGGAGACTTCACGATCAGGCTTTGGCGTTTGATCTCTGAGATTTTCTTCATTTGGCTTTGTGTGATGCTTGCGGCGGGACCGAACTAATAGATCTCACCTAGTCAGACGCTAGCTCATGTATCCTGATGGCCGTTTCGATTCATACATCATATCCGTAGCTTTCGTATGGTGTCCCAGCGCGAGTGACATTATGACCATCCATCCATTTTGGATGGTTGGCCAATGGCAGTTTGGTATAGCTAATTTTCATTCTGTTCCTGTGTCGGTTCATGATTCCATGAACTGTCACCAAAGCCTGTTATGGCAGCAGCAGCTGCAGTTATCAGTTAGTTTGTTAGGTTTCTTAGTTTAAAGATTAGGTTGTTTACGGTTTGTTAGTTTAAAGATTAGGTTGTTTAGGGTTTGTTAGTTAAAGATTAGGTTATTTAGGGTTTGTTTTAGTCGGTTTAGGGTTTGTTTAGCCCTGTTGTCTATATAAAGCAGGTGGGAGACCCATTGAGGGTAAGCAGAAAAGAAGTTGATCTTTCCACGGAGGAAAGATTACGTGTCCCAGCCTGGTGGATCCTCCTCCACAACAATTGGTATTCAGAGACAGCAAGGCGCATCGTCCTCATGGCCGGTGCCATCGATCCATAGGCCGCCATCTTCTCTGTCAAGTTGGATCAGATGTTGGCGCAGATCGCCATCTTCAATGCTGGCAACGATCCTGCGACCACGTGCTCTGTCAAGTTGGATCTGATCTTGGCACAGGCCACCATCATCAACACCCAGATCGTCATCGTCAACACGAGGCTTGATGATCACAACGCGCGGATTGCATGTATGGAGGCAAATTTCGACAAGCAGGCTGCAATCTCGTGTTGTAATGGTTTGATGATTCTAGTGCCACAGATCATAGCTGAAGACAACAACTCTGATCTGAAGGACACCAGTCCTGCTCTGTTGGACATCAGCACTACTCAAGTTGACAACAGCCCTGCTTCGGAGGATAGCAGCCCCATATTCGAAGACAACAGATCTGTTCAAGATGACAACAATCCTGTTTCGGAGGAGATCAAGCCCTCCTTCATGAATCAATTCTCTTTGTTGTCCTTCGAGGAGCCTATGGATAACAGATCAACCATTTTGGTGCCTGTGATTATCCATGGAAGATTGATTATCAAAGGATCTATCTGCACCCTTGAGGAAGGAAAAAAGTCATGCATTTTTTCATGGAAACCAGGAGGAAGTTCTCTCATGGGAACCAGAAAGAAGGTGTATCTTTCCATAGGAACCTGGAGGGACGAGCTTTCTGGTGCAGCTCGAGGACGTGCTGTCTTTCGCCGAGGGGAGTAATGTTATGGCAGCAGCAGCTGCAGTTATCAGTTAGTTTTTTAGGATTTGTTAGTTTAAAGATTAGGTTGTTTAGGGTTTGTTAGTTTAAAGATTAGGTTGCTTAGGATTTGTTAGTTAAAGATTAGGTTATTTAGAGTTTGTTTTAGTCGGTTTAGGGTTTGTTTAGCCCTGCTGTCTATATAAGGCAGGCAGGAGATCCATTGAGGGTAAGCAGAAAAGAAGTTTTTCCACGGAGGAAAGATTACCTTTAGCTATTGCCGTGGCCGGGAACGTGTCCCAGCCCGGTGGATCCTCATCCACAACAAAGCCACTCTGGTTCCTGCCTGTTGGTCATTTAGATTCATAGAGCATCCTTTGTTTTTGCATTGCTTCTAAGTAGTGATGTGTTGCTGCACGACTAAGATTACGACTGTCCATTAATTGGTAATGATAGTAGCTTTGTTGTATAGCTGATTGGGATTCAGATCACTTGTTTTGGTTCGTAATTTTGTGAATTGCCCCTGGAAAGTTAAAAGTAGGCAGCTGTCATGTTCCTTGTCTGCCAACTGGTAGTACATGCTTGCTCACGATGAGTTGTATTGGAGAAGCTTTAGCTTGCAGGTTGTCGCCTAGCGCCTCTTTAGGGTTTGGCTGCTGCGTAGGTTAGATGTCAATTAAGGACTAAAGGAGAGGTGGTCCCTAGCACCTCAGCATGCTATGTTGCCACCATTTATAATAAAGATGATAGAATATCCCCTCGAGGGTGAGAATTTCCATGAGTCACACCTGTACAAATTCTAGCTATTAAGTGAATCTAATGGTGGTTTAGGTCGTTTATGGTAATTGACATTGTCTTCGACTAATACCATCTTTTGGGTACTGACTAGCACGTAGCCTGCCATCCTAGGCACTCCTACTCATCTCCATGGCCAGCAGTCAGGAAATTGGTTATAAAGGTGGCAGCTGTTGTTTGCATGGAGAAGAGATAACTGATAATAAACCTGTCACTTGTGGTCTCCCCCGCAGCTCATTCGTTGATTCTCTGATACCACGTTGTGGTCTCCCCTGAGGTCTTTCATTGACTACGTTTTTGTCCATCCACTCTATTGTGATGACATATGAGAGATTGGAAGTGACACCAGATGAGGTGAAGCGTGTCTAACATCGTTTGAGGTGGATCAGACATATCCAACAGAGGCAATAGGAGCACTGGTTCGTAGTGGGACGTTAAGTCAGCCTAATCATGTGAAGAGAGGCAGAGGAAGACTAGGCATGAGAGGAGTCTCTGAAGAGAGATTTGAAGGATTCGGCTATCTCCAAGGAGCTAGGCTTAGATAGGAGATTGTGGGTTCTCGCTATTAAAACATTGAGTTCCAATTTCCCCTTCCTTTTCCTATGTTTGGTTTTTCCCTTCTTCTCTTGTTTTATCTTTCTCTTTCCCTTTCAGTATTTCTTTGGTCTTTTTTATCCTTGTGCTTTGGTTCTTGGGGGGTTTCATCTCTAGACTACCCCAACTTGATTGGGACGAAAATATTTTTTTTGTTACTTTTGTTGTCCCAACCAGTTGTGTCCACTGCTTACTTAAACTGTCCAGTACCTTCTGCTGCCAATCCTACCAATTATGGCAAAAGTGCACTGGTTAGGTGTCTCCGCCTAAGCGGTCATCTTGGGCTACTTTATAAGCACTCACTGGCTCCAAGTCCTGCATGGGCTCCACTTCATACAATTGTAAACTGTACGCCTAATTTATTAGTTTCTTACGGTATAACTTCTATCTAGGCCCTGACAAACATGTGATGAACATGGAACAAAACGCCCACTCAGGTAGTCAAGCTTGATGTGTGATATGATGTATATACCCTATTTCTATGTTTCCTTCCAAAAACAAGAACGGTATGTCAACTCCTTTTTTATTCTCAACATTTTACCCAATTATGGGCTAATTCTTCTGGTCCCTCGAAGGAAAGTTTATATTGGAATAGAATGCCATGTTCCTTGCATAGAACAATGCCTATCGCGGACAGTACAGTCTCCAGTTACTTTTTTTTTTTGTCTTTTGGTATCATCGGGAAAGAAAGCTCTTTGCTGGGTTCTTGCATGTAGCACTGTTTCTTATGCTGTGCTTTAGTTCATTTTCATATAACAAACCAGATGTAAAATGTTGGCTCTCTGATGCATGCTTTTTGTGCCTAATTCAAGGGAAGCACTATGCAGTTCAGCGTTATGTCACCTGTGCTTCCATTCAAAAGGATAATATGGCCTTCAAAGAGCTTTCCGCACTTTGGCTAGATGTATTCTTGAACAAAATAATAATTCTGATAGGCACTATTATTGTAGTTTTAATGAGTTGAATGTGATCAATTGGCTGTGCTGAATATCTTATCATACAGCTTTGGACTTGCATGGTGTTTTCTGCGCTGTATCTACTTGCTCCTTGACTAAATTTGAATCATTTTTGTTATTATGGGGATTCTACTTGTAATTTATTACATTTTAAAGAGGTGGATATACACCTGACCTAACGATCTAAGAAGATCATTTGTTTAGGATTTTGGAACCTTTCTTATTTGTTATTGCTATTTTGAATGTGACTTAAAATAGAGGAGTTATTTTTATTCATTTATCTTTGCAGTACTATACTATAAATTTTACCAGCAGCGTGTAAATTTTGTTTGTGTATCTAGCATGTCTTAAAATTCTTTTCACAACAAGAATGCATACAGGCTATGCTTCGGCATGTAATGATCATTTATGGCTATGCAGTACACTTTGGTTGCCATCTTAATTACACTGTAGTAACCCATCATGTTCTTTCAGGTGTCAAGGAAATTCAGTCATCTCTTCAGTCCTTGGAGCTTAACACAAATGGTATTGATGACATGCACTCTTGTTCCTTTTTTTTTCATCTTAATTGTTTTTGAGAACTGAAGTAAAAAAGTTATTTAATTTTGTGTTCTGCCCTCTGTTTCATTCAAATTTGATTAATTGAACATGCTGCAAATAAGTTGACTTCTAATTGTCAGAGGAGTAGTTTCAAGAGGCATTACCATCATTTTATTGTTAATTTTTAGTAATATAATGAAATAGATGATTCTTATGATCTTATCTTTTTGAAACAATTTGTTCTTTTTTCATTCAGCTGAAAGGAGGCTTCCTAAAGAGGCTGCTGGTCCCCAGTTTCTTTTTTGCGTTCATGCTGCTATACAGAAATTTTAGCCTTTTTAGGCACTGAAATTTTTAGTTTCCCTGTATGGAGTTATGTGACAGTTCCAAAGTCACTGTTCCTGCATTGTTTTTTCTGAGTTAGACTCTTTTATGAAACCTTGCTGTGGTATCACTGCAGCTGCTGCACATGAAGATGCTCATGAGTCAGAAGATGAGGTGGGGGAACAGAAACGACACTTGAATGTGGTTTTCATCGGTCATGTTGGTAAGTTAATTTTGTATACTGCATGCTTTGTTTCAACCATATTTCAGGGTCAACTAGATAGGTGTGCAGAATACCTTAACTGTTTCTTTCTTTAGCTGTAGTAGTTGATGCCTTCCAAGAATTGCTACTTTTTAGCTGTAAAGAATTTACTCTGCCCTATTTGGAACTCTGTTTTAGATCATCTGGTTCACTGCCTTATATATTTGTTAGCTTCCAGTAAACAGGTTGCTTCATTTTTATCTTCTGTTCCTTGTAAATACTCCTTCCCTATTAAGTGAATAGCTTTACCAGGGCGAAACATCTTTTTGGTGACAGCATCACTGATTATTTATCTTAATTTTGCTGTTGCATACCAGATGCTGGAAAGTCTACCGCTGGAGGGCAGATTTTGTTCCTGAGTGGTCAAGTTGATGACAGGACCATCCAGAAATATGAGAAGGAAGCAAAGGATAAAAGTCGAGAAAGCTGGTGAGTAAATTTTCATGTTATGTATGGTCTCAAGGCATATGTCCCTATATGGAAAATGAGGTTTTCTTGCACATAATTTTAAATGTTGGTGTATTGTACATTATGCTACTAAAACAGTGAATTCTCATTTTTCATGTTTGTTTCAGTTTGTAGACTAACTTCTAACTGATTGCACCCTAGGCTTTTTTGTCATCTTACTTTGGTTTTTTCATTAATCTTTGAACATCTAAAAAGATAAGCTTATGATAGACCTGTTTCTTGTCCTTTTTGCATTTTATTGCTTTGTTGTGAAGTTCATAAGTAGGTTAACTTTTTGGAAAACAACATCAAATTTAACTTCAATACATATGCTGGAAAACTAGTGAAAGCTTTATGCACATTAGAATACATAACAGATTCATTTTACTGGTACATCAGAATGCAGTTTAGGAGTGAAATAGTGATATTTATGGGCACTAGAATTTATACTATTTTATCTACAAAACCGATTCATTTTCAATGTTTTTAAGTAATTGCATATTCTTTAATATATTTGGAAAGAGTTATGCTGCAGGACCCTGTCTGTCTGATATCTTAATTTTTTGTTGATTGCTAAATCAGGAATGTTCACTGTCTCACTCTGATACCTGTTTTCCTTTGTAATTTACACACTTGCAGGTACATGGCTTACATCATGGACACAAATGAGGAAGAAAGATCTAAGGTATCTTCTTTCATGTTTTACTGTTACAAGATGATTTAACACTAGTACATTAGCTCTCTACTTATTTTGTTGTGGTGCCAAACATTCTCCGTGTTTTGTACCAAACATTATTATGATATATGTAATTCGTTCGTACTAATCTTATTCATTCTCCAACTTATAGTTTAAAACATAGCATCGTATTCTGAATTATATGTTTTGTCATGTGTTCAGGGAAAGACTGTTGAAGTTGGTAGAGCCCACTTCGAGACAGAACACACACGATTCACTATTTTAGATGCACCGGTATTTCTCTCTTACTATGACGCATACAATATAGAAAGTCCTCACTCTAATCTGATATTTAATTATTATTCATGCAACTGTGCTCACGTGGTAACTGGACTTCTATTTCAAATGGTTTTGATATTTATTTTGTGTGTTTCCTCTCTTTTATTTTTATGGAAATTGTACTACAGTTTCAATTTCTGGTCTTTTAAGTTTTCTTGCAGCATGATGGTAGACTGGATAAACAACTATATAAGTTAAAATTGACCTATCATTTAATAGGCTGGAGGCGGTACAAAAAATAGTTGTCATCGTGACTGGCAGACAATGACAACTATATAATTGTTAGCTTTGCGTCATGTTATTTTGGAAACTTATGGTTCTCATACATAACATTTGGATCCTAGGATTTTGTATTTTTAGGAAAGTATGGTGACACTCCTTTCCCAAGCTTTACTAATCTAATGTTATCGATTAGTGTAGGAATTAATTCCTTAAATTTTATATGGATTAACTTCTGTTTTTTGGTAACACTGCCATTCTAAACCATCATATGTTTCAACTTCCATACCTGCTAAGTAAAATCCAAATGACTCGTCAAAATATCTTTTAGTTATTTCATTTATGTTTAGTTCTTGAGTGATGTCCGGGACCTGTTGATGTTTTTATGTATGTGAGTGCTGTTAGGTTTGAGTCATTAAGTAGACCGCACTTCCTATATGTTTTTTTATTGAGTGATTTGGCTTTGCAGGGTCACAAAAGTTACGTTCCAAATATGATTAGTGGTGCTTCTCAAGCTGACATCGGTGTTCTGGTATCCATATTCACATTATTTAGTGAATTTTCATTTACCCTAGATGTAAATTTGGTTTTAAACTATCTGTTTCCTTTTTAGGTCATATCTGCTCGAAAGGGTGAATTTGAAACAGGCTATGAAAAAGGAGGACAAACTCGTGAACATGTACTGCTTGCAAAAACTTTAGGTGTTGCTAAGCTGGTAGTTGTTATAAATAAAATGGATGAACCTACTGTCAAATGGTCCAAAGAAAGGTATATCTAATTCTTGAATTAATGCTAACAGGTATTGATGTTATTGATATTGTAAGTGCATGAAAATAACCAGATTCGGAATGTGGTACCTGTTTTAGGTACGATGAGATTGAAGCAAAAATGATTCCCTTCCTCAAATCTTCAGGATACAATGTTAAGAAAGGTAGGTCTTATTCCTCTTATTTTATACTTCATTCCTAAATTGTTGTCTCCATTGACTTTTAACATGATCTTTCACCATGTCTTATCCAAAAAATTAGCTCAAATGTGGAAAATCATAATTTATGATTTAAATAACTCTAATGATAAAGCAAATTATATCAAAATACGATAAAGTCCAAATTACTACCCTCAAGTATAGCCAAAGTCCAAATAACTCTCTAAACTATTTTTTGGTTCATTTTATCCCCACAAGTTTGCCATTTGGCTCAATTTACCCCCTACTACAATTTGTGTTTCTTGTTTCTAAATATACAAGAGTGATCTTGTTGTGGCGTGCGGCAGCCAGTTAGTTAGGGTTTGTTAGTTTAAAGATTAGGTTGTTTAGGGTTTGTTAGGTAAAGATTAGGTTGTTTACGGTTTGTTTTAGTTGGTTTAGGGTTTGTTTAGTCCTGCTGTCTATATAAGGCAGCAGGAGATCCATTGAGGGTAAGCAGAAAATAAGTTGATCTTTCCGGGGGGAAGATTACCTTCAGCTGCAGCCGTGGCGGGGTACGTGTCCAGCCCGGTGGATTATCCACCACAACAATTGGTATCTAGAAACCAACACCGACGCATCGTCTCAATGGCCGGCGCCGTCGATCCTGTGACCACCACCACAATGTCTTAAAAGTTCAAGCTCCTCATCACTATGATGGAGAACATCTGTGTCGTCGCCAGCAGCTAAGCAGCTGTCTCCGCCAGTTGTTTAGGCGGCACTGCTTGGTGAGGACCCAGGTGTCGCAGAGTTGCTCCACATGCTCGACCCGCGACATGCCTTGTACCATCTCCTTGTCGTCATCGCAGCGGGCTGCGTCTCCTGCACATTGAGGATGTAGAGGCGATTGATGCCTATGTTTACCTTGCAAGAAGGCGACGATGGCGGTCTCAGATCTTCATGATTCCAGCTTTGATCTCCACGCGCGAGCCATTCTCATCTAGCTGGCCCAGGCAGATGATGGAGTTCCTTAGTGCGGGGATGAAGTAGACTCCAGTGAGGAGTCGGTGTTCGCCAGTCTTGGCGACGAGGACAATGGAGCCAATGACCCTGATGTACACAGCCGAAGAGTCGCCGAACTTGACGGAGCCGCGCACGTCGACGTTCAGGTCGGAGAAGAACTGCCTGCGATCCGTCATGTGGTGAGTGGCACCACTGTCGAGGAACCAGCCGTCGATCTTGTCGTCGCTGGAGCCGTCACCGAGGAAGGCGTGTGCACTCGGCTCGTCGAGGTTGAGGAGAGCTGTTGCGGCCGATGCTACTGGAGGTAGCTCGATGCTCCCGTGTGTTAGGAGCAGAGCCGGATCCTCCTCAGCCTGCGCGACGTGAGCCTGGCCGTGCCTCGGCTGTCGACAATCCCTGGCGCAATGGCCAGGTTTGCCACAGTTGCGGCATATGTCGTCTCGTGCCGCCCTGTGCTCGCCGGCGGCGCCGCCGTGGGCGCCTCCGCGGGCGTTGCCCTCGGCACATCCACGCGCCT
>BCLF01000006.1:4850770-4899519 GCA_001602275.1 Zoysia japonica | reverse complement strand
GAGCCGCTGCTGCCGCGGCCTCTGCTGCCACCCGCTCGCGCTCCTCTGTCGCGGCGAGGTCGGCCTCCTGCCGACGTCGCACGCTCGAGGGGATCGAGCGGTGAGAGCCTCCAGCGGACATGGCACGCCGCTAGCGGGGAAGAGTCGCGGAGGTTACTACTGCATTGGGAAGAAGCCGCCGAGTCGCTGGCTGTCGGTAGAGCACGGAGACCGACGGGGGAAGGAGTCGAGCACGGAGACCGACGGCTGCACTGGAGAGAATCACGGGTGGGATTGGATAGATCACAGGACCATACGGTTTTGATGCCAATTTTTAGACGCAACACTCGCATTGTGTTGAATGACACTCAGTGTTGGAGACAATTTTCTCCATGTTTCTTACTTACTGGAATGCCATAACCAACCTAAGTGGTTGGGATACATATATATAGGCTTGATGGACAGCCAAGTATATGCTAAGATGTTAGTCTAAGATGCTAAAGCATAAAGCTGAAAAGCTAGTCTAAGATGCTAAAGCATAAAGCTGAAAAGCTAGTCTAAGATGCTAAAACGAAAAGCTGAAAAGCTAGTCTAAGATGCTAAAACGAAAAGCGTAAAACACAAAGCATAAAGCGCCTGCACTAGACTTATGACCCCTTTGGTAGAGCTCCCAGCTCCTGATTCTCTGGATTCACTCTTGATTCTCCTGTGAAGTGATTCTGTGGCTGAAAGTGGTTCTCTTTGATTCTCTAGGATAAACTTCTAGAATCAGGACAGAGAATCACTTCACAGAATCAGGAGAAGCTACTTTTTTCAGTTCTCAGCCCCTTAGTTTATTTCAGAGAATCACTTCACAGAATCAGACAAGAATCACTTCTCCTGAAAAACAGCGTTTGGCAGAGCTTCTCACATTCGGACTGAGAATCAGGAGCTGGGAGCTTTGCCAAAGGAGCCCTTATTTCATCATGATCAAGGAGTAGCAACAGATCCTTCCAAAATAGCTGCAATGCTGAGATGGTCTGTACCTACTTCTCACACTGAGCTAAGAGGTTTTCTGGATCTCACTGGGTACTATAGAAAATTTGTGCATCACTATGGTATCCTGACAAAACATCTCACTACCGTATTGCAACACAAGCAATTTCAGTGGTCTCCTAAAGCACAGCAAGCTTTTGAGAAATTAAAGCAAGCTATGGTTACTACTCCTGTGTTGGCACTTCCTGATTTCTCACTTCCTTTTGTCATTGAGACAGATGCATGTGACACTGGAGTGGGAGCTGTTTTGTCTCAGCAAAAATCATCATGTAGCATTCTACAGTAAGGCATTAGGGGTGGCTAACAGGAAATTGTCCATCTATGAAAAAGAATTCATTGCTATTCTGATGGCCATTGACAAATGGAGGTGCTATCTGCAGAGGGGACCATTTATCATCAAAACTGATCACAAGAGTTTGTGTTATCTCTCTGATCAGTTCTTGGTTACTGAACTTCAAAGGAAAGCTATGGCCAAGTTGGCTGGCCTGGAGTTCAAGTTTCAGTATAGAAAAGGAATTGAGAATAAGGCAGCTGATACTCTTTCCAGGGTGGCTCACAGCTTAGAATGTGCTGCTATTTCTAACTGTTCTCCTGTCTGGTTACAGGAAGTATTGCACTCTTATGAGAATGACATTTCTTCTCAGAAATTGCTGCTTGAGCTGGCTATTACAAATCCCAATACTCAGAGTTTCTCCTTGAAAGATGGGTTGATTTACAAGGATAACAGGTTGTGGGTTGGTCCTAATTCTGGCTTACATAGCAAGATCATCTCTGCCTTTTCATTCATCTGCTATTGGGGGACATTCAGGGGTGCAGGCCACTTACCAGCGTGTTAAACGTCTGTTTATTTGGCGTGGGCTCAAATCAGCAGTTGAGTCATTTGTGAAGCAATGTCAGATATGCCAGCAAGCCAAACATGAAAATTGTAAATACCCTGGCCTCCTGCAACCACTTTCCATTCCTAACAGCAGCTGGCAAGATACTTCCATGGATTTTATTGAGGGCCTTCCAAAATCCAATGGCTTTTCTGTGATTTTGGTTGTGGTGGATCGTCTTACGAAATATGACCACTTTATTCCCCTGAAGCACCCTTTTATTGCTGCTCATGTGGCTCAGCTGTTCTTCTCTGATGTTGTCAAACTTCATGGAGTTTCTCGGTCCATTGTGTCTGACAGAGACAAGGTCTTCCTTAGCACGTTTTGGCAAGAACTGTTCTCCTTGTTGGACACCAAACTTCACCTCAGTTCAGCTTACCACCCACAAACCGACGGCCAAACTGACAGAGTAAATCAGTGTCTTAAGATGTTCTTGCGATGTGCTGTCCATGACACTCCCTCTCAATGGCACAAATGGTTATCTTCGGCTGAACTTTGGTACAATTCTTGCTACCACACTGCACTGAAGTGCTCTCCATTCCGCCTTATATGGAGTTGAGCCCCATTTGGGTTTGGTGCCCTCTCTTGCTCCAACAGTGGGCACTGATGCAGGCAAAGTGCTCCAGGAGCGTCAAGAATTTATGAAATTGATTAAGACTCATTTGGCTGCTGCCCAGAACAACATGAAGTCTTATGCTGATAAGCAACACACTGCTAGGGAGTTTCAGAGTGGGGACATGGTTTTCTTAAAGCTCCAACCATATGCCCAAGCTTCAGCGGCCTCTCGTCCTTGTCCCAAGCTAGCATTGAAGTACTTCGGTCCTTCAAAGTGCTTGAACGCATTGGTTGTGCAGCTTACAGGCTTGATCTTCCTGAGCATGCTATGATCCACGCCGTGTTTCATGTCTCGCAATTGAGGCCACATGTGCCTGATCATACTCTAGTGTTCACTGATATACCAGCTGAGATTGACTGAATCGGCAGTGGCCTCCCTAGAGTCCATCCTTGACAGGCGCCTCGTGAAGAAAGGCAACTCTGCCATTGTGCAAGTTAAGGCGAAATGGGCGGGCTTGCCGGAATCTATGGCGACCTGGGAAGACTACTATGTGCTCAAAGCACGGTTTCCTACTGCACCGGTCTGGGGACCAATTGGTTCTCCAGGGGGTCGTAATGTCGCGGCCAGCAACTAAGCAGCTGTCTCCGCCAGTTGTTTAGGCGGCAGTTACCGGCTGGCGTCGTTTGCGCTTGTGTATGAGAGGCTCAGCCCCATGTACAGGCATTAAGATTTGAATATAGAAACTTACCTCCCCAATTCCTCTGTTGTTCCCGCGCCCCCATCCTCTGTTCTTTTCTTCCTCCAATTTTCCCTTCTTCACCAAAGTATCTTGCTCCACATCGGTCGGGATACTACAATCTGTCAGGAGGCGAGTTATGCTGAACGTCGCATTACAGCGATAGAGAAGGACCAGATCATGCTGCAGCATGCAGTGCCATCACCGATCGCCATGGAGGTGCCGGCATCACGCACGAAGATAGAAATCATCGTGGCTATGGTGTCGCCTCCAATAATCAGCACCACCACCGTTCCAGACCTCTCCAACCATCAAGGCTGATCTGTGCAGATCGATCCCGGATATCCCCGTCA
This sequence comes from Zoysia japonica, assembly GCA_001602275.1. Lineage (NCBI taxonomy): Eukaryota > Viridiplantae > Streptophyta > Magnoliopsida > Poales > Poaceae > Zoysia > Zoysia japonica. The sequence goes on along the minus strand of BCLF01000006.1, from coordinate 4,895,985 downwards.
AGATGTCACTGCCATCTGCACCGCATCTTCGTCCTCTGGCTGCAGCAACGAAGGAAGCAAGGAGGCACGTATCTACAACTATTTCAGCTCCTAAACGCCAACACCCGCAAGTACGACGTCGTCGACAAGACCCAAACGACGCGCGCCAGCAGACTCAGGGACGTGTACCGAGGCAGCGGACGCATCATCGACACCATCACCGACGCTGTAACCATCGCCAGCAGCCTTGCTGCTGGCAGCAGCAACACCGTCAAGGCGAGCAGTTGCACCGACCTTATTTTTTACTGAAACTACAACCTGCACCTACACATATCACCCTCGAGGCGGCTGAAAACACGCTTCTCGGACAGTTACAGCCCTGGCCGGGATGGGTTTCATTGGGTAGGCGGCAACCACCTATGGTTCTCAACATTTTGGCCGTCATTGGTTAGGATTAAGTTCTCAAGCCGATATGTAAAAGGCTTAATTAGTGTCACAGCTCGAGGACGAGCTGTCTTTGGGGAGAGTAGTGTTGTGGCATGCGGCAGCCAGTTAGTTAGGGTTTGTTAGTTTAAAGATTAGGTTGTTTAGGGTTTGTTAGTTAAAGATTAGGTTGTTTAGGGTTTGTTTTAGTCTGTTTAAGGTTTGTTTAGCCCTGCTATCTATATAAGGTAGCAGGAGATCCATTAAGGGTAAGCAAAAAAGAAGTTGATCTTTCCACAGGGGGAAGATTATCTTCAGCAGATCTTAAGCTATAAGTTTATGAGATGATAGAGCACATCATAACACGTATTTAAAAAATACATCATAAATTGTTTTCTAATTATTTTCATACGGAAGTATATTAATAGTAAATTAATCCTTAAAATATAAAACTATATGAAAATAATGATAAAAAAATTTGATGCATTTTTCTAATATGTATTATGATATGCTCTACCATATTGTAAAATCTCAGTTTAAGATTAAACTTATATATGGAGAAACAAAAAAAGACAAAATTGTAGCAGGGGGTTTATTGAGCCAAATGCCAAAGTTGTGGGGACAAAATGAACCAAACAATAGTTTAGGGGGTTATGTGGACTTTGCCTATACTTGAGGGTAGTAATTTAGACTTTATCCTATCAAAATATATGATATTTATCAAAAAAATTTAAATAAGATGATTAGTCGAAGCTAATGTTAGAAGTCAACGGCAACATGGAACGGAGGGGGTACCTTTTGAGAGCACCCATTTTCAAGAATTAACTCGTTTTCATATTACTATAGATTTCTATGACTGAAGTTCTATAGTAGTCATGTTTTTGCTTTCATATTGTGCCTTAAATATGTTCCTTAGTTGCTGCCTCTTGCATTAGCTGCTATGTTCACAATCATGTAATGATCACATTGATCATTAACTAAAAGATAGGCCAGAACATAATCATATAATTATTTGTATCTTGATAAAAACATGTTGCATGGAACAACTTATCAGGACACCTGATATGGTTTTCCACTACACAGCCTGATTATAGGTACAATAAAATTTTGACAAATGACAATTTCATTTGTTTTTTATTAGACGTCCAATTCTTGCCAATATCTGGTCTTCTGGGTGCCAATATGAAGACCAGAATGGACAAGAGCCTTTGTAGTTGGTGGGATGGCCCTTGTCTTTTTGAAGTTCTGGATCAAATTGAAGTTCCTTTACGTGACCCAAAAGGTGCGGTAAGGTAAGATAGCTATCCTTGTTTTATAATGTATAACCATATTTGAAAGTATGCCTTCTTTTGGCTTACATAATCCCCAATAAGTAACTTTGACAACCTTTTAATGTTATTGTTTTAGCAAAAGGAAACTTTTTGTCATACCACTTTTCAATGCAAGTCTAATACATTATCTTCATTGCCAGTTGTATGTTAGGGCCTATTTGTTACATCTTTATATTATACAAAAAAACAACTTGTGAAAACAATTTTTTCGAGTTTATTTTAGTTTATACCAGCTCACTTTATACTTGGGATAGGGCATAGGGCATAAGCTGGTAAAAGCTACTGATTTCAACTTATGGCTTGTAGTACAAAAATGAAAACAGCTTATGGGTGCTTTTGGGCATAAGCTATTTTACATTTGTGTTTAGGCAAGGATTATGCCATAATTCTCTATAATCCAAAGCTAAAGAGACCCCAAAAGCTATACCAAAGGTGGCATTTTATGATTCAAAATGTGTCCATAAAAGAGTGCCATTCTCGCTTCCCAAGACAATACTCTTATCTATCTACTTTATTTTTTCTTGATTCCAGTGCACCCTCTAATTTTCCCCCTTAATCCCCATGCCCGAACCCAAAACGCCACTCTTTTTTGGACGGAGGGAGTACTGTATTTCATTTCTAACTTTCTAATATGCAATCTCATGTTTAAAGCTGCTTCAGATTGTGTCTTGATTACATGCCAGATGCAGCATCTTTACATTTATTACTCTGCAGGGTGCCTATAATTGATAAGTATAAAGATATGGGCACTGTTGTAATGGGGAAAATAGAGTCTGGTACTATCAGGGAGGGTGACAGTTTGTTGGTTATGCCAAACAAGGTAAAATTTTCATATTCTTCCTTTTCTGTGCGCACATGGGGCACTTGATCTTCTCTAGCTAATTCAGTTTTGTATTCCCTCTTGCAGTCTCATGTCAAAGTGATTGGTCTAAGCTTGGATGAGAACAAAGTACGCCGTGCTGGACCTGCTGAAAATGTTCGTGTAAAACTGTCAGGAATTGAAGAAGAGGATATAATGGCTGGTTTTGTACTTTCAAGTGTTGGTAAGTTATAACTTGTTTCTTCTATCTCCCTAAGCACGCAACAAACAACAACAAAACATTTGTCCCAAGCAAGTTGGGGTAGGCTGGAGATGGAACCCTGAGAGACAACTAGAAAAGGAGCAACAACTGGCAATCAAGATTCAGGCACGTGAATTGCTAGCCTCCACAAACTCCTATCCAAGGTTAACTCCTTGGCGGTATCCCAATTCTTCAGATCTCTCTTCACAGACTCTTCCCTAAGATATGGATAAATTGAGTGCGAATTGGTCTCTTTCACTAATGAACCGGCAACAAAAGATGGCTTTGGTGTGCCAGGACAAAAGAATTGTTAGAGTTGAAGTGCTGTTTCTTGATCAGATATGTGCTTCTATCCAGAAAATAGTTATGATGTTTCAATAATTGAGTTCTGCGTGATCTGCTATCAGTGAAATTTACAATGATTTGTATGACTTGTTGAGCTTTTACTTCTAACTCTTTTGTAATTGTTGTGCTATATTCTCATTATGATGTCAATCCTTGCAGCTAATCCTGTCAGTGCTGTCACTGAATTTAATGCTCAGTTGCAGATTCTTGAATTGCTTGACAATGTAAGTATCATAAGCTTATTGAATAATACTTCGGAAAACTGGATCCACTTTTGATATTGACCGATGGGCTATGCGGTTCCTCTGAAGTACAGTATGTCATGTTTAGATGTATCGGGATACAGATATTCCTGATATCATCTCAATACATACAATCTTTTGCTAATACTTTTGTAGTTCAATTCATCTGATTGAGGGCTATCTTGTCAATTTATGCTTAGCATGTGATGTGCAACTGTGCTAGAAGATATCTACTGTATATTCTCAATGAAATAAGTTGCCTGTTTTCTCTCAAAGTAACATTTAGATGGTTGCATTTTTCTAGAGTAATATTTGAAAACATCCTTTTTTTTTAACTTCAAAAGAATGTTGCTGATGGAACTGAAATTCTGGTGGCTCTGATGCATTTTGAGATGTTTTTTGTCCTTAAAAGTATTTTTGATACTGTGTTAAGCATATAATTGAATATATGAAATTATTTCTTAACAGGACTGCATTGTGATGGCCTATGTTTGTTTCTCTACAGTTAAATATGGGAATTTGAAAAACTTTTATTTTATATGAAGTTATGCAACTATATGTACTAATGCTGTGATGAGGCTAGATGTTATGTGCGCCAAGATGGTCCCATCTAGAGGCTAAGATCAGCCCTTATTATTTTTTTTCTATTTTCTTTCATTTAGGATAATCCTTCCTTTAATTTAGGATCTAGAGTGTGTGGAGGTACGTTAATCTAGGAGCTCGAGTGGATAGGATAAGATCTTTTAATATAAGATCCATAGTTAGCCATAGAGGCTATAAATAAGTGTAATAAGAGATTGAAGAAATTAAGCGATAGAACAGGAGAAATCTGTTCTGGGGCTTCCCCTGTGCTTCCAGCCCTTCTGGGCGTCAACCCTCTCTTTCCCATCCTCCGACCAATGATCCTAACATCTGGTATTTAGAGATGCCAGGTCCTCCCACCACCGCTCTGCCGCAGCTCTACACCTGGGCGCCAGAACCCACTTGGGCGTCGATCTCCACTTGGGCGCCAGCCTCCATCTGGGCACCGACCCCCACCCCGGCGCCGGCCCCCACCGGGACGCTAGACGCACCCATGGTCGCCACCATGACCAGGGATGACTTAGTCAAGGCACTCAAAGAAATAAACCGCACTCTCGCCGGCTTCTCTGTTCGCCTCTCCATCTTGGCAAATCTACATATCCCACCATCATTACCCGCTGTCATCATTGCACCAGTGTTTTTCTATGAGATGTAGGACTACGGCACGACGGAGATGCCACAGCCGAGCGCGCCAAGCCGCCTCGACACCGTAGCAGCAAACGCCACCGCTGCCGTCGTGAGCCTCCCCCTCGCCCCCGTCAAGGACCTAGAGGGCAACATGGCAGCTGACCTACCGCTGCCCGATATCGTCCAGGCACCACACGACCCGGACTGGACCTAGTGCATCCACAAGCTGCTGTCGGGCAACAAGCAACGGCCCTACGACGTCTCCCGCAGCGCCGGCCATCAGACCTCGGCAGAGGCCTCGGCGCTCGCATCCATCACCAGCCCTCCACTTGTCAAGGCGCGCGGCACGCTCATCATCTCCGGCTCTAAATCCAAGATCGACAATACTGAGGGCCGCAACTTCCCTGCGGTTGAGGTTGGCACCGTCGCGCACCCCAACCTGCTGGACCTCAACTCTGGTGGCTACCTCGGACGCCTTGGGATCTGGGCCGAGAGCACCCTCAAGAAGCTCGAGGAGGATAGGGTTCCACAGCGACGGTGACTGACAAGGACGCCATCCAAGTCGGTGGTCATCCACCCATACCCCCACCGGTAGCCCCAGATTGAGGACGACCTCCTACCCGAACTGCAGCTCGAGGACGAGCTGCTTGCCAAGGGGGGGAGAAATGTTATGTGCGCCAAGATGGTCCCACCTAGGGCCTAAGATCAGCCCCTATTATCTTTTTTCTATTTTCTCTCATTTAAGATAATCCTTCTTTTAATTTAGGATCTAGAGTGTGTGAAGGTCCTTTAATCTAGGAGCTCGAGTGGATAGGATAAGATGTTTTAATATAGGATCCATAGTTAGCTATAGAGGATATAAATAAGTGTATTCAGAGATTGAAGAAATTGAGCAATAGAACATGAGAAATCTGTTCTGGGGCTTCCCCTGCGCCTCCAGCCCTTCTGGGCGCCGTGGTGCTCACGACGCCAACCCTCTCCCATTCCCCGACCAACGATCCTAACACTAGACTTTTGTTTTTAGCAATGCTGATTGGATTAATGTTCTATGCTCCCCTTATTGTGTCAGGCTATTTTCACTGCTGGTTACAAAGCAGTGTTGCACATCCACTCAGTTGTAGAGGAGTGTGAGATTGTTGATCTCATAGAGGAAATTGACCTGAAGAAAAAGAAAGATGCTGATCCGAAGAAAAAGAAGCCAAAGAGGAAGCCTCTTTTTGTGAAGAATGGTGCGGTGGTTGTTTGCCGCATACAGGTATTGTCTATTAAATCATCTCAACACATTCTGGCTATAATTGATAACGCCATGCTCCTTAGATTCTAATGTATTTTTTCCTTAGGTGAATAACTTGATATGCATAGAGAATTTCTCTGACTTTCCTCAACTTGGAAGGTTTACACTTCGAACTGAAGGTAAACTTCGAACTGAAACATATTTTCTCCCTTAAGAAGCAGAGACACAAACACTGTCTTTTTTTTTTACTCTGCTTTTAGCCACTGTAAATTATGCTTTTGTTCTCTTTTTATTCATTGAAAACCTTGTCTTGCCTACATTCTGAAAGTCTAACATGTCATTTACACTGACGGTTGCAGGAAAGACAGTGGCTGTAGGGAAGGTTGTTACTATTCCTCCTGCTGGCAGCACATCATTTTCTGCCTAAGACAATTTTGATCGGGATGGTATGGAAAAATTACCCTGATTACAGTTTATTTTGTTCTCTGTTGTTTTACATGCAAAGACTACTTTTTTTTTTCCTGACAGGAGAAGGGAGCAGTGCTGTTTCTTGAGATAGATTTTGAAAGATATGAGATTGGTGGATGAGCATATTTTTTTCCCCAGCGCAGCTTGAATATCTTAATGATTTAGGAATAGCAGTCGATATTTAGTTTCATAATCTTACAGGTGTCATTACTGGTATGGGATGTAAAATTGGTGTGCTGCACCTAATTATGATTTCATCTGTGCGTAAAATGTTGTACCTACCCAGTTTTTATGTGAAAGTAAAAGATTGGATGGGCCGGCGTGGTAGAGTGCAGTCTATGGTACTTCTTTACTATCGTACATGGTGGGATGTCCCTGATTCTTTATAAAAAAAAAACCTAGGTGGTGGCGGTGATCGCCGGTTATCCGTTCCTTCTGCATTAGTCGGCGGCAGGGAACCAGTGAGTCGGTGACCTCTTGGTAGGATTTTCCGAAGTGTTTTTTGCTTGGCTTCTATGAGATGTATCAAACGGTTAAGGGTTATTTAGTGGAGCTCTACGAAGTTGATTCTCAGGTTAGAATAAGGGATGCTGATTAAAGCTGTTTTTCAAGAGATGATTTTTGTCTGGTGTGAAGTGATTCTTTAAAACGAACTAATGGGTAAGAGCTAAAAAGGCAGTTCCTATTGATTTTGTGAAGTGCTTTTTTCTGTCCTTAATTCCTGATCTTAAAAAGAATCACTTTAACCAAAGAGCCACTTCTAATCAAATAACTCATCAGAGAATCAGAAGTATCAAACATTAATGTCATTGATTGCATCCCAACAACGACGTGCTTTCAAGAGCATATTATTTTATAGTTTATTTGTACTGCATCTTGTTTGCATGAATAATTGTCAATGCATACGATGAACCATGCCTATAAAATGGCCAGATCGCTAGATAATCACCAAGACATAACACAACGAAGAACAAGGTACACGAGTAATGGAGCTGGGTTCATATTTCCAGCAATTTGCAACAAGCTAGTTTCTTCTCGCTAAATTCATTCAGGGTTGATAGGCATCAGGAATCCATGACATCCAGAACTTGGTTTTCTTCCAATGACTACCTTTCCACAAGTTGGCATTATCTACAAAATTGGCCAGCATTTGGTGTGCGTTCAAAACCTTGGTAATTGCAGTTCAAGTCGCAACAAAAACAAAGGTGCGGCGCAGGCAAGACAAAGCCTCGCCAATCTTTGGCGTACTGCAACTCACCTCATCTTTGACGTGTCCTTCTCTGAGTGGTTGTATTAAATGCTTCCTTTATTTGATATGCGCTTTTAAATCAATAACATCTCTTCAACCATATAACGGATTTATTATCCATTTTTGAAGTATCTTACTCCTTATAATTAACTCTAATAAAAAATACTATTCAAAAAATAATAATGAAAATACATTGCATGCCCCTCGTCATACATACCACAGAAGTTGATTTTGGTCAAGCTGATCCAAACGCTACTTTACCAATTATGTGATGTTACCATCACTTTGATTTTACCATGTTTTGGTAAGGTAAGCATAGGTCACAAACTAAACATAACCCTAGTCCTCCGTTCCATGCACTACTAAAGGCATGGTAGCTTTACTATGAATCTTTGCAGATGACATAGGTGCGCTTCTGTGATGAAGAATGACGCCACTTGAACTCTTTCATGTTGCTAACAAAGATTCAAACATGGTTGGCATTAACCCTGTCAACATAGCTCTTTTGCAGCAATTTAGTTTTTTCTAACAGATTTTCTCCCCTTCACTTGTCTAAAATTTTACATTTCAGCCAAATGGAACTACAGTAGTCATTTTTATATTGCATCAGTGATTTCTCTATACTACATTATTTATTCGTATATTTTATATGATACACTATATGCTGCAATAGTAATATTCAGATTCTTCGAGCCTCACATGTTTTTTTTTAAGAATTCGACCCTTTACATGTTGCAATAGATATATTTGCATAGAGTAAGTAATGGATTAGAGCATCGTGCAGGTGACACACTGCACACACATCCTTCTGCTAACAATAATTTGGTCTATGACTTTCGTTGTATACAGCTATGTTGTATTTATACTTCTTTTTATACCTAAAAGTTTGCATATATTTTTGTTTGAGAAAAAAATTCTCCGAATAATTCACTCTGTTTGACACCCTCCGAACAAAACTTTGACTTGATTTACTTCCCCAAACAATTCAAGTTAGTGCAATGTATCCAATTTTTTTCTCCACAAATAAATTGAGTTTGGAGCATAAACTTTATGTGGTAATAGCTCACATAAAGCTACATTGAAATAATTATAACACATTCCTTTAGTGTTCAGACCCATCAATCCATTCACAGCTTCATTACTTTGTCCGATCGACTGATGTTACTAGGTTCGAATCACTGATACCTATGCACGTAATCGGTCACTGACTGTAACTCAGAGTTGACAGCTGTCGCATTAAGGCAATTTCAGTAGAGTTTTGATCAGTCAGATGTGATATTTCACGTACAGTGATGATTTGGTCAGTAGTACATTTTTTAAAAGCATTTTGAGTGGTATATGGAAATTTATGGATTAGCTAGGTGCAATTTCCAATTGAGCTCTGCCCTGCTTTTCTCGGTTAAATTATTCAACAATTCAATCGACTGATCAAAACTAACGTCCACTAGTGAAACACAATGTTAGATTGCTCTTCTCGCTTTAATTTCCAGTACCACTTCACGCTCTTGGAATGTAATATCTTGGTTCATTTATTTTCTCAATTTTCCCTCTAGTTTTGTCAATAATTTCTCTTCAAATTTTTCACATTTAAATTTTTACAGCAACGCTCCGGGCATTCAACTAGTTTATATAATGATTGGAGCAAAGTGGAGCCAGCCGATGCGACATTGTAAAAGGCAATGCTGAGAGCCTACCTTTCGAGTTTCAACCTCTGAGAACCAGGAGAGGGTACTTCTGAAAAAAAAAAATCGTTTTAGGCTTGGGAAGCTTTGGGATTTTAGATTATGGCCCTGGTCTCCATCTTTGAGATGGATCAAGAAAAACGGGACCACAACTTTAGCCTTCAGGCTTGCAATGGGTAATTTTCAGTGGAATCATTAGGTATCAGTACTCTCTGGGCATGAGCTGATGAGCATGCATGTCCCAGTCTCCCACCCTAGTTGCTTCCAACCTTAGGGTGTTTTGCATTCTGACTGCACTGATCTATAGGATCCCGGTGACGTGATTCATTTGCATAAATTGCATATCAAAGCGTGCGGATAATTGTTGATGTACAATAAAGAGTGACATGCATGAGCTTACTGTGACGTTTGATTTGGGTCTCTTCCTAAACAACTTTTCGTACATTGACCATTTATTCACTAAGAAAATATTTCATAGTGAAACTGCAAAGATGTATCTTATATTTTTAATTTTAAATGCATGAATTTTGTAACATATTCAGAATTCTAATGCGTTAATTTCTGATGTTGGATGCGTTGTGTAGTCTTCAGATGAACTGCGATTTTACCAAGTCAACACGTGAGTCCCGAGCTGATTGTTAGACAAAGCATCTGATAGCAGTAAAATTTGTGAGGCGATAACATGGCACCGAACAACGTGTACTGTCATGAAAACCAATACAAGGGTGTGCTCAGCTGCTGTCATGGGATACTGATTCTGGGCATGTGCCGCCGGACGCTCCGTGTGGCTGTCATGGGATATTTATACCTAGTACAACAAGCCCTGAAGTGGCATGCGAGCAGCATCATATATTCTTATGGCCATTTTCTGCCGATGTTTTGTGCACAGCTGAGAACATTTCGTTGCGGAGCCTGTGAGCTGGTGAGGCTTCGTGTGGTTATAGATAAGTTAATTTGCAGCAACGGCATTTTCGTTGATTCTTTTACTTACTCTAATTGTTCCAGAATAAGTGTTGTTTTAGACTTCTAACATCAATATTTGACTATTCTCAACTTATTAAAAAAAATTGTAAAATTTTATTTATTATCTTATAAAATGTTTTATTATTAAGCATGCATTATTTTTTATATTTTAATAAGGCAAGTGATCAAACATTGATCTATATTTAAAAGTAAAAAATAACACTTACTTGGAATGTATGGAGAGATTACAAATGACGATGTTACAAGTCAACGGTGAAATCAATTTAGAAACGGAGGGAGTATATAAGTAGTGAAAAGTTATGATGGCTTGCTCGCTCTTAAAATACATCTTATCCGAACAATAGTGAGAAGTTTTGTCTCCTTTCAAGAGAGCAACTATTCACTCAGGTTTTAAATTATTGATACCGTTGACTTCTAACACCAACTTTGACGCAAGCTAGAGAGGAAGGGAAATTTTCCTTATCATCCATAAAATTCGATCAGATTTCCTATTACTCCACCGCAAAATTTGAATTTTCTTCTCAGCCATCCATTTAACTTTTGTAACTATGCACATGATGTTTTTCCTTATTCAGAGTATATCCAGCGCATTTTAGCACTTCAGTACGATGCGATAATTTTCAGATCTCTTTTTCTCCTTACGAACTGTACTGTTGCATAATCCAGCCTAAAGAATGCTACTCAGTGGAGCATTGATGCAGGTGGACTTTGTCGGCGTCCGAATAAAGTTTAGCATGAATGGTAGGATTATTCTTGTTCAATTCCGGAACTTATATTTGAATCGTGTAACAGCACCAAAGATATTGAAGCTGCCCAATCATATCATATATATCAGAGCTTCATGATCTCACTGTTTCGGTAACAAAATGCTCGCAACTTTAATTGGCAACAATCCATTGTTTCTGTAGTACCATCATGAATTCAGATCAGTTTATGCTATAATGAGTTAGCATCGCACTCTGCAGATGAGTTTTGTCAACTGTCGACAGCTCCAGAGGATCCCACAGTGGCACTGGCACAGTATGCCACACACTGCAGGTATGTGCTATCAAGGACTATTGTCTGGTCACGGCTCAATCATGGAAGGAGCAAGACTAACAGAGCATGGGCTTGAGCTTTTTGAATTAACTAAGGGCCTATTTGGATGTTTAGAATTGGGTTGAATTGAAATTGATTCGGGACCTCGGGTTGTTTGGTGGCTCTGTGAACGATTCGATTGCGTGCTCCAATTCCGACCCAACGTCGTAGAAAGGCTTCGAATCTTATCTTCTCCCCGTCGATTTCACTCCGCCGTCCCCGACTCAACGCGCCGCCGCCACAGCGAGGTCTCCTCGTCCCGAACCCCTATGCGTGTGCCTGGGGCTGGTGATGCCGTCGCTGTCTGATATTGCCGCTGCGCCAAGCATGGTGAGGCCGACAAAGAAGATGAAGCGGTGCTTGCAGTGCGACTCGGCTGAGACACCATAGTGGAGGTTGAGGCTGCTGAGGCGGAGCACGCTCTGCAATGCCTGCGACGTCCGGCTCAGGGCAGATGGGGTGCTGCGAGAGACGGAGCAGCGAGCGGCTCAACGGCGCGCTCGCCACGCTGCTGCTTGTGGAGCTGGGCTCACCGCCTCAGGGCAGGCCCTGGTGAAGGACCATCAGCCAGCCACGTTGTTCCTGCAGGTTGACCTACACCGTCGCTGCGGCTATCGTGCTGTTCATCAAGTACGAGGAGGAGTGGATCAGCAAGTAGCGGGACCAGCGGCGGCCATGCCATGGGCAGCAATGAATGAGCAGCATCGTGAGATTTTTATTTGGAGGTAGGATGCATCTTTTTCTTTTGTAATTTTGTTATTACCTCCCGATCGATGTTTTGTTTCTACCTCCTGGTCCATGTTTTGTTTCAACAGGACACATTCTTGTTTCTTGTTCCTGATTTCAACCCAAACAACATTTTGATTTTGATTCCAATAATTTAATTCTAAAAACACCCAAACAAGAAAAATGGAATTGAATTTAATTCCAGCTGATTCAATTCTGAACAATTCAATTTCTTAGAATTTGATTCTTAGAAATTGATTCAATTCCAGAAATCCAAACGGGCCCTAAAGTAAGTTGTCCATTTGTTTAGAAGAATGTAGAACAGAGCACGGGCATGAGCGAGACTGATGTAGAACAGAGCACAGTATTTCCAACTGAGCGCTGCTCTGCTTTTCTAGGATAAATTATTCAACATTTCAATCGACTGATCCAGCACCAACGTCAACAAGTCAAACACAATGTTAACTCCAGGGATCTGTAGAATCATGGTAACATAATTTATTTGAATATCAGATCGCGCGAATAACTATTGTTGTACACTAAAAAAGTACGCCGACAGACTACTCCCTCCCTCCCGAATAAGTTTACGTTTGGTTCCGTAACATGATTTTTATAGATTTAGGTAACTTTAAAAGCACAGGACTTGTACTTTTAGATTCGTCATAAGAAATACTTACATAATATATAATTTATATCATTAAAACTGATTAAATTTATAAAACATATTGATCAAAAGCAAGTTTGGCTAAATTTAGATGTAAATTTATTCTGAAACAGAGATAGTAACATGTATAAACAGTACTGTGACGTTTGGTTTAGGCCTCTTCCTGAAAAACTTTTCGTACACCGAGCCTGCCCATAGAAAATATTTCATTGGAAAAACTCATAAACGTATGCTATTTATATTTTGAATTTTAAATCAACAAGTTTTTCATCTATATTCAGGATTCTAACGCGTTGATTTCTGAAGTTGGATGCATTGTGCAATCTTCAGATGAACTGCCACTTGTCTGCTACTAGGAGTAAAATTTGCGAGGCGAGACTGGCGACGAAATGGCAGCAAAGACGTGCAGAGTAAAATTGCAGCGTGCTGCTGCTGCAAGGGTGTGCTCAGCTGCTATCATGGGATATTGATTCTGGGCATGTGCCGCCGGGCGCTCCATGTTGCGCGGTTCATAAAACCGGACCTTATAAAATGCACCGCGGCTGAGAGCGTAACTTTCAAGCAAATGACAGGGCGCTGAGGAAGCATGGAGTCAGAGTCGTGTGACTCGTGTTTAGCTTGGGAAGCATTGGGATTTTAGGTTACAGTGATGATGCGCGTAGTGGTTCCTGGACGAGCTGTTGCCAGCTTTGGCCTTCGTGTCTTCATAGTTCATCCCATTTCGCAGGAGCTCGGCACCTGGGACAACTCTGCCCAAGAGGTCTTTCCTAATTTTGATCTTTGTATAGTTCCTTTTCTTTTCTTTTGTTGTAAATACGAAGCCGGCAGCTTCATACATCTGTAATCTCTTCTTTAATTAATGAAATAGACACCTTCTTTATGCCGGTTCCCTTCAAAAAGAAAATAGTTCTTCCCATTAGTTATTTTGGGATTTCGAGTTTGTGGTGCTGAATGGCTTTTGGAACTTTTGCAAGATCGTTCAAGTCGCATGTGGGCAGTTTCATATTTCTCTTGGCCTTTTTCTGCCTATGTTTGTGCACAGCTGAGAACATTTCGTTGCGGGGCCTGTGAGCTTAGAGTTTTTTATTTCGGTTGAACCGAGAAAGCCAATCGACACATACCGGTTTGGCTAGTTTTCACGAAAATTAGAAAACCCACTACAGTAAAATCGGACAAACACGATTTTCTATTACGACTGGTTTTTTCTGGTTTTCATTTTTTTGGATTTGAAATAAAATCAGTTTGACCTTGTTTTCCACTGGTTTTTCTGGTTTGCCGTTTTGTTTTTTCGGTTTATCGACAAGTTTTCGGAATTTTAATTTTTTTAAATTTTTAAATTTTTTAAACTGAAAACCGCAAAAACCAAACCAGTTTTCGCGGTTCTAAAAATCCTGGTGAGCTGGTGAAGCTTTGTGTGGTTCATAAATAAGTTCATTTGCAGCAATAGCATTTCCACATTTTTGTTGATTCTTTGAATTAGTAACGATGCTAAGGAGATTACTGATTTTGTGAAGGAATTGTTAGAACTCAATATTTGGCCCTCCTCACTCTGAATTTCTGGCTCCGCCCTTGATTATTTGTTCAGTATCACTATGAATGCAGATCAGTTTATGCTATAATGAGTTAGCGTCACAGTTTGCCGATGGGTTTGTCGACTGTCGACAGCTCCGGCAATACCACAGTGGAACAGTGTGCCACACACCATAGGTGATATCATCAAGGACTATCGTCCACTAAGAAGGGATCAGGGAAGGAGAACTACTAATGTAAACAGAGCATGGGCTTGAGCTTTTTCATTTAAGGATCAACCTGATACATGCCCTTATAATTTTCTAAAATTTGAAATACGTCATTCGAGCCCATGTGTCATTCAATTGCAGGGCCCCTCTGTTAGTGACACATCGATGGTATATTTCCAAACTTGAAACTTGATTTAACTATAGTAAGCTGCCTACTCCCTCTATTCTTAAATTGATGTCGCGGTTGACTTCTAATTTCAACTTTAACCATTTGTCTTATTCAAAAATTTTGTTCAAATGTGTAAAATTTGAAGTTGTGATTCAAATAGGTCTATTGACAAATCAAATTATAACAAAATATACGATATTTATCAAAAAAAATTGAATAAAACGAATGATCAAAGTTATATTAGAACTCAACAGCGACATCAATCTAATTTAAAAACGGAGGGAGTATTTGTTTAGAATAATAGGTTTCCTGTTGTTTTATTACTGGAATAAAATGACTGTGTCACAGTCAGCTCAAAGGGCCACGTCCCATAAGATCGTTTCAGTCTGTTGTGGCCCTTTTCAAATTGAGACCCATCGCTCCATTCACATCTTCCTTATTTTGTCCTACCTACTGTTGTTATGTTAGAATGACTGAGGCATTTTGTCGTAGTAATAACACCTCATTTTCAGTAGAATTCTGATCAGCCAGGTGTGGTTATGTCACATACTCTGAAGATTTGGCTTGTCTTTTTTTTAGAAGTATTCTGAGTGGTATATGTAAATTTATGGATTAGCTAGGTCCAATTTCCAGTTTAGCTCTGCCCTCCTTTTCTCGGTTAAATTATTCATCATTTCAATTTACTATCCAGTACTAATGTCAACAAGTCAAACACAATGTTAATTGCTCTTTTAGCTTCAATTTCCAGTACTATTTACGCTTTTGGAATAATTTCGTTCACTTGTATTTTCATTTGTTAGTTTTAATGATATTTTCTCTTCAAATTTTGTACACTCAAATTTTTACATCAACGCGCAGGCGCAGGGCATTCAACTTGTTTATATAATGATTGCAGTAATGTGGAGCTGGCCGCTGTGCCATTATAAAAGGGAATGCAGCTGAGAGCTCCCTTTCAACGAAGAGACACTAAAAGCTGTGGCTGCGTCAGAAGAGGGTATTACTGAGTAAAAGAAATTGTTTTAGGCTTGGGATGCTTTGAGATTTTAGATTATGGCGCGGCTTTCCACCTCTGAGATGGATCAAGAAAGATGCGTGGGAATCCAACTTTAGCCTCCAGGCTTGCAGCAGGTAATTTTCAGTGAAATCATTCGGTATCAATACTCTATGACTGTGGCTATGAGTATGTCCACGGCTAGCAGCTCAGTTGCTTCCGACCATGGGGTTTTGTGTTCTGAAGCCCACAGGTCATTAGAATCGTGGGAACACGATTTATTTGAATATCAGATCGTGGGAATAACTGTTGTGTACAATAAAAAAAAATATGCTCACAGAGTAGTCTTTGTTTTTGGTCACAATAAAAATATGCTCACAGAGTAGTCTTTGTAATGCTCACAATAAAAAAAATATGCTCACAGAGTGGCAAACCACAAGGCGCTGAGGAAGCGAGGAGCGTGAGTGAGCACCTCTGAGAAAGTCTTTGTTTTTGGTTTGGGAAGCATTGGGATCTTAGGTTACAGTGCTGCTGCGCATCGTGGCGTTTAGAAGAGCTGGAGCCAGCTTTGGTCTTCGTATCTCCATACCTGTTGTAACCTTTTGGTTTCGTGCTTGTGATGTTGAACGGTTTCGGAACGTTTGTGAGATCGTTGAAGTGGCATGCGAGCAGCATCATACACTCTTACGGTCTTTTTCTGCTGATGTGTTTGTGCCCTGCTGAAAACATTTCGTTGCGGAGCCTGTGAGCTGGCGAAGCTTCGTGTGATTTATAGGTAAGTTAATTTGAAATAACGACATTTTTGTTAATTCTTTTACTTACTCTCTCTCTCTCCCAGAATAAGTGTCATTTTAGACTTACTATTCGTTGTATTAAAAATATGTTAAAAATAATTTATTATCTTATAAAATGATTTATTATTAGAAATACTTTAAGCATGCATTATTTTTTTTAATATATTTTCATTTTTAATAAGATATGCGGTTAAATGTCTATGTGTAGAAGTAAAAAAAAAAACAATTATTTTGGAACTCCAGGTTGCGAGTCGTGCTACGCATCGAGAGACAGCATGATGCACCAAGAGCTCCTTTCCCGAGGCATATAGGACTGAGGCATATTCATAGCATTCATGACGTATTTGTGGTTCTGCTACACCCCAGATTCATCTCACTAGTTACTCGTTGGATCACATGGGAGTGATTTTGGGTACAAGCAGTATTGAGTTGTACATGGATAGTCGTGTTCGGAATTCTGGATGAAACCGAGAGCCAGAACAGCATGTGCTAAAACCAAAAGTTTTGGAAACATAGCCAATTTCGTGATAATTAAATTAATTCCAGTGCTAAGGAAAAAATGAGTCTATATAAAACATAAATATTGCGCATGATAGACAATAGTAGCATTACGATCAAGACCGGAATAGCACGGGTATACTCGAGCTCTCTGATGCTAGCAACCGGGTCAAAATTAATGTTAAAAATTTAACAGTGTCAATAATTTAAAACCGGAAAAAGTATATCTAGAACATTTCTTACGCACCGCATAATTTTACCTTCTCATTGGGGTCTCATTGGGACATGAGTCATGACCCTACCAGTTAAGAAATACTCGCTCCGTTCTTTTATTGATGTCGTCGTTGATTTTTATATTCAACTTTAACCATTTGTTTTATCCATAAAAAATTAATAAATTTTATATATTTTGATATAATTTAATTTATCATTAGAGTTATTTTAATCACAACTTCAAATTTTACACATTTTAGAAATTTTTTTAAATAAAATAAATAGTCAAAATTAAATTTAAAAATCAACAACGATATAAATTAAAGAACAAATGAAGTATAACCTTCAGACCATCTGTTCTAATTTTACTAGCTTAAGAGAAACCGGGTGTTCTGGATTTGAAATGATAAGGCCTTCACGCTTGTTTGATTTGACAGTGACTGACATTGTATTTGACGTGTTTTGCCCTGATAGGCCGCTAGATGGGACATGAGCCCTGACAGTGACTGATTGAGTGAAGTTGGAGGCCCTCCTAGATTTCTTGATAGAGAACTAAGGTACAACTTATTAATGGCAATCTGAGCACTTTCAACTGCTACAGTTGTTACAAACTCTCTTGATTTTATATTAAAACACAATCCATGCTTATAACACATCTCGATATAGCATCCCGTCCTCAATTCTAGCAAAGTTTCAATGAAGCATAAAAGACCAAATCACATACTTATTTTAGTCAAGGAGACCAGGGTTCAACCAATCCCTGCACAATATAAAAATAAAATGTACAAAATGTCAGCAAACTAGGCAGAACCAAGCATAATACTAGAGTACTAAGTTGAAATAAAATGTTTTATGATTTGCTTGGTTATGATTAGGTTACTAAAATATGTAAACCGCAAATTCCTATACATGCATGCCTCAAGGAAAGGTTAGGCTATATAAGAGAAAATGATGGTTAAATATGATTGATGGGCTCTTCGTGGCTCATGCCATGTCTCTTTAACTCTGTGCCTCGACCTACCTAGGGCAATTGTGACCAGATTGGTTGTATATCTATAATACATTCTCTCACGTGGCAGACCGGTTTGCTTAGAAACATTTTTCACACTATAGTCCTATTAAATGCTTATTTCCAGAACAAGAATGCTTATAAAACTGGCGAAAACAATAATACATTAGTGAAAGAACTTTCATCAGTTTCCCTTCATACATTAGTGAATGAAATTTTAATCAGTTTAGAATTTGTATATTGCATTTGTCAAAAATAAAAAGGTGTCACTCGTTGAGTGCATGCCCTCAGCCATCTAAGACTGCTCGTACATAGAAGATATTTGGACTGCACCACTATAATTTTCCATGTCCCAAACAATAAGTCCACCAACTGGAGAGCACTAAAATGTCCAACCCGTCACTGGTTAGGAATGATATTCGTATTTTTATGGACTGGATCTACTTTTTCCTGAATTGTGGTTTCCATTCTGTTTAAATTAATTACAGAACCCTAGCTAAAGGTAAACAAAACATAGGGGCAACTGGTGTCAAAAAAAAAAAAGTAATAGCACATCTCCTGTTCTGTGTTGCAAGCGTCAAGTGATGGAATTGTAATTTTGGCGGTATAACATGCAATGCTTTTAAGACATTTGACTTACTTGCTAATATCATCAAGGTGATCATCAAAATCAACAACTTTCTCCCATTTCTTGGTCGTAACATGATCAGCTAGAACAACGTTGGTCGAAGGTTCTTTTAGAGCCAGCTTACTGCTCCCATCTGATCCAGCCTGTCTCCAACTTTTTGATGAATCCCGGGTGTATAACTGTATGCCATCAGAAAATTGTGTCATGAACTATCCTGAGAAGACAAACTAAGTGTATTCGCTCTTCATGAATCTTCTGCTAACATTACAAGCGACTTTATGAATATCAGGTGATAATTTTTATTGTTTTTCATAAATTAATTCAAGGCCTAGCTATGCTACAGAATTTGTAACAATACTCAAACAAGTTTAGTCAATGATCTTTGGACCGCAATTTTGGTACCATCGACTGAAACACTAAAAAATTTCATTCTAGACATAATTCATTTTCAAAAGTAGTTTCAACCACAACAATAAATCAAATCCTGTATGTAAATTTATTTAACAATAGTGCGTAGTACCATCATCTAACTATGCATGATTAAGAAACTAGAAATTTGAATTCACAACCACATGAATCTTTGATATATATGCAGGATAAGCACTACTGTGTGCCCATATGATGCTCTGACTATAATTCTATACGTTACATTAATATGTAGGATAATCCTTGTATAATTTTATCCTACAATTATAGAGTGGAGTGGAAGGATGTAGAAGTGGGTAGATATTACTTCAGCAGCAAGTAGACAATAGTGAAGTTTGATTTTGCTAGCTAGTAGTCAAGTTCAAGTTTGCTTGCTGGTTGTGGGCTGCTCTAAAACCCATTCTTGTACTCTATATATAACACATGTATCTACTCCTATGGATTAGGAATTGAATGTTCCCATCAGCCCAAAAGCCCTCCACTCTTCCAAGTTCAGCTATGTCTGGATCGAATTCTGAGCCATCAAAATAATCTATCACTCAATATAAAAAGCTGTATTTTTGCATTTTTTTCAAATACAGTCCCAAATAAAAAAGAAATAAATTAACATGATCACAAGCAGAAAATATCATGACATTTCTGGATCATAAGAAGTACAGCAAAAGAACTCAAGAAGTGGTTTTTAAGTCATATAACAGTTGGGTAACACTGATATATATGTGGTATGCAAATATTACATATTTTACTGTTGCTTCTGCAAGTTTCTTGCCTTGTAGAAGCCCGGCTCTTTAGTATCACATAGATACAGATAACATAGACACGTATGACATAATTCATTCAAATCTATATGTGAACATAAAATACACAAACACTCATTCCCCTTAGTTTCTGCCTTCATTTCTCATTGGCATGCTAGCAGCCATGTGACCCTTTTTTGCGACAGCAGTTGTGTGACTAGTGAAATGATGAAAGTGACAGCTGCATGCAGGTTGGCAGGCACTAATATATCATATAGCATACCATCAATTGGTATTTAGTAAGTACAGGGAGGGTTAGACTTAGACTATGGCCAAAAAATATCTCATATGAAAACTAAGTCGATATGTAAAAGGCTTAATTTTAGATATTTGGGTTGCGCCATGGAATCAGTTAGTCATCGCAGTATGAAGGCTATGTACCCCGAGGCAAGCTACATCAAGTGGGGTAGAAACAGGGCTAGCGCAACAGGAATATGGTACTGGGTTCAGCTGTGGCTTCCATGACAGCACGAGGACAAGCTGTCTCAGAAGGAGAGATGGAGATCTATGTTCCAGCCTCTGGGACGTGATAGCTCAGCAGCCCAAGGCACTGAATTAATGCTTTTCCTTAGCCCTAATGTTTTACTAATTAGAATACAATCAATTAGTTAGGATCATGGCTGTGTCTAGACTCTCTACCTCTATAAACAGAGAAACCAGGAAACAATGTTTAATCAGGCAATGAAGAAACATTCTCTCAATCTCTCCGTCATTTCAAAGCTGTATAGGGGAGCATAAACCCTAAACAACCACTCCCGTAACAACCTAAAGGCTGGGACAGAGTTCAGCGCTAGCCCTGCTGCCCTATTCCTCATAGTTGATATAAATTTAAGTTCAATTTAAGTTCTGAAGGCCTATGTTCATCGCTATTAATTGCTAACAAATTCCACTTTAGTTCCCTTGCAAGTGTTACTGTTAATGCTTGTTTATTGCAGGCAAAAAGTGGAACGACGCCCATGGTTGAGCTTTCCATGTTCTGCAAACTTATCCTTTCAGTGCTTGTGCATTTGTAGAATTTGCTTTTTGGAGTATGGGAATGGAACCACGAACGATCTGTTTCACCGTTAATATAAAAACAGCTATCATCGAATAGCATCGCATGTATGTGCAACAAAATCACTACTCCAGAAGTATGTAATTGTATAAGATGTGGTAGACTTGATAACATAGCACAGCAAAAGAGAAGAGTGACAGCCTACTCACTCCTGTATTGCTCCAGCAAAGCGACCTAATTCCTCTGCCCTATACAGTCTAAATTTAAATGGCATCATATTTGATATCGAATATTTTTCTTCAGTGTCATGAGGTTTTAGCAGAAAGGTTTTCGAATAATTGATAATCTAATCTTATACCTTACATTAGTTTAAGACATCTGATAAAAAAGTTGATCTTTTCTCCCAAAATCAAATCAAGTCTACTCGATGCATGTCTTCATGTACAGGTCATCAAAATGGGAGTCTGAGCCACATTTTGGACGCAACAATTTATAGAGGAAAGAAAATTTCCAGCTATGGATAGTCAACCCATTGGATATAATGAGAAGTACTGCAGCTACTACCCGATCCAAGGCATTTGCTATATGTTGCAAATTTTCATGCAAAAAAAAAAAACTTACACTGCTAAATCATGAATCACTTAATTGGAAAGTTTGCTAAGCAATTAGCACAAAAGGTTTCAACAAGTACCTGAACGACCGGGTCGCGAGACTTCCCCTTGACAGCCTCCTCAAGCCTTTTGTTATCGACCTAATCAACCAACACAAAGCCATAAGAAACCGGCGCCCCTCTCAGATGATAGCTGCGCCCCTCTAAACCTCGCAGATCGAGAGGGACAGAAACGATCGGCGCTCACCAGCAGCACGGCGGAGCGGGGGAAGTAGCGGAAGATGTGGTCCCCGACGCGCTTGGCGACGGGCGGCAGGTCGGTGTCGTCGCGGCGCGGGTTGGCGTGGTAGTAGCCGACGACGGCGACGTCTTGCGCCGCGAAGTAGTCCTCGACTAGGGTGAGCGCGAGCTCGAGTGTGGGGAGCAGCGGCAGGTGCTGCGGGTGGTGGGAGAGCGGGACGGCATCGACGACGGAGACAACGGCCGGGGAGGAGGAGGGATCGGCCAGGCGGCCGACGAGGAGGCCGTTGACGGGCGCCGCCGGGTGCTTCAGCGCGTGCAGCGCGAGCTTGACGTACGCCGCCTGGGACACCTCGTACAGACACTCCACGCCCATCTCCGATCTGCTCTGCCGCCGCTGCTCAGCTGCTGCCCCGGATTCAGAGGCTTCTTGGTGGGGAGATCTGACTTGAGGAGAGATCAAGTTCTGATGAATTGTCAATAGCCGCCCGATGGGATGGCACGCTAGGGGCGAAATTGAAAATTCGCTGAGGCCGATTTGGAAAATTTTATACTAACCTCCGTTTACAAATACTTTATAATTTTAATTTTTACTATTTATATTTTAACTAATTATAATTTTAAAATTATTTCATTAGTTAACTTATAAATAACATCGTATGATTTGTCATCGTATATACTTTGAGAATGTATATTTTTTATATCTATATATCAAAATTTTTTAAAAAAGCCGAGCGGTCAAAAAATTTATTAAAAAGTCAAAACTGACAAATATTTGTAAACAGAGATTAGTAAGAATTTTTTTTTAAAGAGGGATTTTTATCATCATGCGGATGCGCTGGATCGGCCTCAAAGCCAGCGGTGTGGGCTTCAACGAGCCGCTCGACCAACGAGCTACAAACTCGTCTGCAAAATTTTTTTTATAAGAATCGCACAGATATTTTAAAAAAGTTAAAATTAGAAAAAAATTCGAGTTCCAAAAAGACCTAAATGATCTGAATTACTGAATCCCAGCATCCTCTCTTTATATTACAGTTTGCTCCATCCATTAAGCAAAATATAAAGCTTTTTGGTTTTCTATGGTTATTTTTAAACTTTAACCAATAATATAAAAAACATCTTCAAACTAAAAGATTTACATATTATAAAAGCTAGTCCTCGATGAATATAGTAATGATAATCTTTGTATAAAATATTTGCCGTCGGCACTCAAAGTAAAAAATGACTTAGGACAAATTCAATAATCTTATATTTATACACAGAGTAATATAAACCCTCTCTACATAAGTAATACAAAACTACAGATCTCAGAGTCTGTCGGTGTTCTAGAAAAGATGTAGACTTTGTGCTTGAAAGTAGTCTTTAAATAGGTCTCTTCCCTTCATGATGTATGCATTATAAGCGACACCAGAAAAAAGGTGAAGGAATAAAGGGTGGACAGTTTAGCTCCCAAAATGATTCGTCTCCCGTAATTCCTAACAGTACAAACCTATGTTGGGTACTTGAAAAAGAAATCTGAGTTGGGGAAATAATGGAGGCTGAGATGATTCATTTCCATTATTTTGGTTTTAGGTTAGGTATATGAAGATGTTAGGGATATGGAAAAGAACAGCTCATGTTCGCCTCCTGCAGTTCCTTTAGAAATAGAGGTGCTATGTATGACTCATTTATTTGATTGCCTAATCCAAACTCAACCAGTCTTATCCCATATTATTTTGATAACCCCAACCCAAATACCACCGCGCAAGCCAGAGGCAATCGAGAGCTGTGTTATGCCAGCCCACGTGCCGGCTCTTTAGGTTCAAGCACGGCAAATGCTTTTACCCAGGCTAACTTTATTTTTTTTAAAAAATACATATAATATTTGAAATAAATTTTAAATATAAATAGATTTATCGGGATCATATATCCGAGTATCCATTATTCTAGCCCAGTTTGCAGAATCAACTATGAAAGACTACCTACTACCTTGCAGGCGCCAGATGACTCCACTGAACCAAAGCCCATCCGACTCTCGAGGGTCAGATATTGCATCAACCGTCTTAATCGTCCGATCTCTAGGTCGAGCAACCACTTTACCCGTATGATCCTCGGGTCAGGTAGCAGGCTCCAGCGACCGCCTCCTGACAATATGGAAGATTTCTGACATTGTGCAGCAGATGCTGTCTGCTGGATGCTAAACAGAAAGTTAACTTTGTCCCTCTCATGCTGGGCAAAAGACGAAGACAAGGACAATGACAAGATGACGTCTAGAAACCATCGAGGAAAAAACTTTAAGATGCTCGCGGGCCCACCGTCAGGTGGCTGCTCAGTTTCTAAACTCTAAGCTATAGTAACTCCGGTCCGACCCTTATATAAAGATGCGTCGAGACCTTAGATAAAGACGATAGACCACATAATCCCACACCACACACATTCCAAGAGAGCTAGGAGTTCTTGATAGAGCAAGAACCCTGTCTCATTGTAATCTTTATACCATCGAGCGATCACATCTCCAATCCTTGACGTAAGGTATTATGTCTCCATGACGACCCGGATAGGTATAATACTCTTGAGTCTTCTATAGACTAGGCTAACTTAGTGAAAATCGAGCACAAATCCCTTTTCAATATGAAAATTTTACTGTGCTAGTGATCAGAACACTGATAAGATCAAATTACTTGTGAAACTTCAAATTTCAAATAAAAGACTCTGGATCTACCGTGCTATTTTTGTTGTACTATGCTATGCTTGACGGGCTACGTGGACCTAGCATCGGATTTGATTGGACCATCATAAATGGACCATGCTTGGACATGCTTGGGCCGAGCCAGTGGGCTTACACCTAGTCCAAGCACGGATTATGCTTTGGACCCGCACGAAGGGTTTTGGAAGCCGCTACAGGACTGGTTTCGGTTTTCAGCAAAAATCGGCTGGTTAGCCCGTCAAACCGGCTGGTTTACCGTTTTGCTACAATACCTCGGTACGGTTTTTAGTGAAAACCGGTGCTCCGATAATACCGGACAGGACCGGTTTCACCAGTTTTCGAGAAAACCGGCCGGTTTTGACCGGTTTTAAAAACCCTGCCGGCATGACCCATCTAGCCTTCGTAGATAAGATAGAATATATAAACATTAGCAACTTCACACTGATTTATTTTGATGTTTTAATAAAATCATTGAGTAAATTTTATAAAACTACAGCTAATTTATCAAAACTATCACAAAACTACAAATTTAAGAATGTATTTCACACAACTATAACTTAAATTGTAATCATAAAACTACATATTTTGCAAGTGATGTATCACAAAACTATAGATTTAAGAAGTTACAAAATATGTAATTTTGTGATGCATCACTCATAAAATATGTATTTTTTGATACACTTCTTAAACTCTGTAGTTTTGTGATATATGAATACACTAAATCTGTAGTTTTGTGAAACTGTATGTTAAATCTGTATTTTGTGATAATTTTGACAAACTAGTTGTGGTTTTGTGAAATTTACTCAAAATCATTTAAATTGTAGAAATATGTGAAAAATTGAATTGCAAAATAAATGGTTTAAAATATTAAAAAAAATAGGTTCATTGTGAGATTGTGGGCAACTTTTATTTCAATCTGAACTGGCAAGAGCTGGAGGAAAGTGAATAAATTATAAGATTCAGTTTTAGGGTTGGATTATGGAATGTGAGAGCCAAAAATCTCTTCGAACTATTTTAGTTTCGGTTTCTGAATTAAAGCAAAACCTAAAAAAATCCAGGTGAAAACAAACATGGCCTTCGTCTGTTCTTATCGAATCGGATTTTCAGCCAGCTCCTCCAACATTGATCATGCACGCCCGAGCGTTTTGCAAGGTACGCCACGGGCCTCACACAGGCCTGCAGTCCCTCTTCCCGTGCGTCGACGCCTTTCACCCAACGGAGATCGATGCCGATCGATCGCCAGCAGGCGCATGCATGCAAGCACGGTCCCAGAGCAAGAAACGCGCGCAGATCTGAACGTCCCTGGCCACCGCGCGCCTATCTGTCTCCCCCGTCGGCCACATTGATCACGATCGAAACCGCCCCGTCCCCTGCGTCTCCTCTCTTGTTCGCATCTACCTGATCTACCCATTCCAGCTAACAAGCGGCCGCAGCACTGGACAGGATGCCCGGCGGATTCATCCAGAGATCGTGCTCAAGGGTGGATCCACGATGCAATTTCGACCAATGCTAACCTCTTATTAAACATCTCAAAAAAAATTTATTATATAATTTATATAATCTAACACTTAAAATCAATAGATAATTGTTGACGCCGAATCGGCCGAGGTCAACACACCGCTCGCACGTCCGTGTGCGGGAATGTCGGCGTCTCTTCAACGCAGGGTTGGGGCAACGTCTGAAAAATTCTGCCTCGGGAGAGACCCCGTCGGAGGAGGATTGTCCTAGGGTTGATGCGGGCTCGATCAGGCCAGCCGGATCGTTCTCAAACGTCGTCGAGACGAACGAAGAACAACAAACGAGGGTCGAGTGAGGGAATTAGGGTTATAGAAACGTAAAATGTAAAGTCAAATGGTTTGATCGATTGGGATGCCCCTCAACCGGCCATAGACCTCTGTTTTATAGAGGTGGGATGGTCTTCTCCCGCAGGGTAACATATCACTTAAGTTAGGAAAGAATTTGGAATTGATCTGCTAAAAACTTTCCTAAATCGACACTACCGGAGTATCCGTAAAGTGCCAGACACTACGATAACCGGAGTCTCTGGTATCACGTCAGAGGCTCCGTCGTGTAAATTTGAGAACCCGAGAGGGCCTGCCGGACACTCCGGCACTGTGCCGGACACTCTGGTGTACAAAACACTGAAACCCGAGAGGGCTTATCGGACAGTCCGGTACAGTGCCGCGTACTTCGGTGGACCAAGTGCTCGAACCCGAGAGGTCTTACCGGACATTCCGGTGGACCGAGTACCCAAACTCGAGAAGGCCTACTGGACAGTCCGGCATCATGCCGGATACTCCGGTGAGCGAAAGTGCCCAAAACCGAAAGGGCATACTGGAGGCTCCGACATTGTAGCAGACACTCCGGTGAGGCCATTTTTTGGGTGTCAACATATGCCCCCTACTTTTTGATGAAGTCTCTACACCATAAAGCATTCTAAGCACCCAAAAACACTTAAGGGCGATGGTTTTCTCAACTCATCGGCCATTGCACTATTATTAGCGATGATATCCTTTATATTGGCCATTCTATCTCTAAGCTTCTTGCCATACACTTGGGTGATCCTTTTTTAAGTACCGACCATTAATGGCCCTAAGTAATGACTCTCCACTCATATTTTCCATTATGTATGTTTCGGCGATGATTTTTACTATTCGGTATGGCCCTTCTCAACTAGAAGACTATTTTCTAAACTTGTTGCTTTTTGAGCCTATGGGCAGAATAGTTTTTTAAACTAATTTGCCCACCTGAAAAGTTTTGACTCTTACTTTCTTATTGTAGGCTCTAGCAACTCTAACCTTGTCTCTCTCAATTTTTTTCAAGGCATTCAAACGCTTATCAGTGATTTTATCGATACTGTCTAGCATTAGAGCTCTATATTCATCGGTGGATAAATCAAGATACTAGATTTACCTCGACGGGTAAAACGACCTCTTGTCCATGCACAAGTACATAAGTTGTTACTTTAGTTGCCCCGTGCCTAGATATCTGATGAGCCTACAAAGCCTCCGATAAGACTTCATATCACCTCTTAGAATGGTCTTCTATTTTTTTCTTAATGAGTCTAATTAACGTCTTATTATTAGACTCGGCTTGACCATTGACTTGAGCATAATATAGAGATGAATTGAGTACCTTAATCCTGTAGGATTCGGTAAATTCTTTGACATGACCGGACGTAAAGAAAGTTCCTTGGTCGGTAGTTAATGTTTGTGGTATGCCGAATCTATGAATAAAATGCTCGGTAAGGAACTTGATTACCTCTTTGTGCGTCATGTTCTTGAGAGCCACCGCTTTGGTGAAGTAATTTGTTGCTACTAACACGAAGCGGTGTCCCTTCAAAGACGGAGGATGTATTTGCCCTATGAAATCTAATCCCCATCCTTGGAATGGCCACAGTTTTATAATGGGGTTCATCATAGCAGCGGGCGCCAATTGGATATTGCCAAACTTTTAGCACTCTTCACACCCTTTGTAATAACGATAACAATTGGCAATCATGGTTGGCCAATAGAATCCAGCTCTTCTTAGCAACTATTTAATTTTCAGAGCCGATTGATGCGTACCACAAATGCCCTCATGAACTTCTCCCATAGCCACTTTGGCTTTCTCCTCAACCAAACATTTTAACAATAAATCATCTCCCATTCGGCGGTATAAATTACCATCAATCGAAGTATATTTAAAAGCTACATACCGAACCTTTCTACCCACACTTTGGGTTGGACTACGAATATATGAAATTATGGGTGATCTCTAATCAAGTGATTCAGCACCATCACAGCTTGATGTATTAGTATCCGAATGGTCTATCTCCAATACCTCAAGCATCGGTTTCTTATTGACTGAAAATCTACCTTTACTAACATTGTAACCCGATGCTTATTGAGCCAACTCATTGACCTCATTGTTTCTAACCTAGGCACATGATGTATGTTGAATTCATCCACTCTTCTAATGATGTCTAGGCACTTATCTAACCACACCAACACCTTGACTCTCTTTACAAACCGATCCATCAAAATATAATTTTCAAGGGGTAAAAGTAACATAAGCAACATCTAGATCATGTTCTAAATCAATCCGATGTTCAATAATGAAATTAGCGACAATTTGGCCTTTCATAGATTTCAACGACTCATAAGCCAAATCATACTCAATCAATGTATAAGTCCATTTACCAAGCCTACCACTAGAAATCGGCCTATGCAATATATGTTTAATAACATCGGTTTGACAAGCAACTACATAAGTACTAGATAACAAATAGTGTCTCAACCTGGTACAAGCATAATATAAGGAAAAATATAGTTTCTCGATGATAACAAATAGTGTCTCAACCTTGTTTCCGCACCAATCAACCGTCGGCTCACATACATGATCACATACTCCTTTCCTTCGGCTTCTTGTGTCAAAACAGCACCAACTATATCGTCTTTCACCGCTACATAATGACGGAAAGAGACTCCTCCCTTAGGCGCCGTAAGCACCGGCGGCGAAGATAAGTATTCTTTGATCTTCTCAAAAGCAAAAGCTTCTTGTTGTTTTACTCCCCAAGTAAATTCGACCTCATTCTTTAGCCGAAGAATAGGAGTGAATGCATTAATCTTTTTTGATAAGTTGAAAATGAATTACCTTAAATAATTCACTTTTTCTAAGAAGCTTTGCAACTCTCTCTTGCAGTAGGCGTTTGCATATTCCTAATTGCCTTTATCTTCTTAGGATCTACCTCTATGACCTTTTCGTGAATTATGAAGCCTAAAACCTTTCCGGCTAAAACACCAAAAGCACATTTGAGTGGATTCATTTTCAAACCGAAATGACACATTCGGTCTAAGGCAAGTTGCAAATCAACCAAGTGAGAATCTAAATCGGTCAATTTATCACCACATCATCTATGTAAATCTCTATGATAACACCTAGTAAATCATGAAAGATAAAGTTCATAGCTCTTTGATATCTTGCATCCGCATTCTTTAATCCAAAAGTGATAACAACCCACTCAAACAATCCTACAAAACCCAGACATCTAAAAGCAGTTTTAGACATATCCTCTTCGGCCATGAAGATTTGGTTGTATATCGCATTACCATCAAGAAAACTAATAACTCTATGGTCGGAGGCATCATTAATCAATATATCAGCTATGAACATAGGATATTTATCTTTAGGAGTAGCTCTATTTAAATCTCTGGAATCAATGCAAACTCAAATCTTACCAGTATTCTTCTTTTCCACCGGCACGATGTTTGATATCCACTCCGCATACCTGCAGGTCTTATGAATTTTGTATCAAGTAATTGGTTAATTCCTTCTTTAATCCGATCATGCATATTCGGATTAAACCTCCTCATCGGTTGCTTAAAAGATCTAAAACCATATTTTATTGGAAGCCAATGTTCGACTAATTTGCGGCTCAACTCGTGCATTTCATTATAGGAACATGCAAAACAGTCCACATATTCTTTTAGTAAACCGATTAGCTTCAACTTATAATTAGCTTTTAGATTTTTATTTATATAAGTTGGTCTCAAATTATCATCGCTGCCAAGGTTCACCTCTTCAAGAGGATCGACCGATGTAAATCTTTGTTTTAACTTATCCATATCCTCTATTTTCTCGATAGCTTCGCACATATCATTTGTATTGGACCAATAGTGTTCACTCTTTTTTGCAACCAATCAAGATTAGAATCCATTAAATCATATTATATGGTTGAACCGATTCTCCATCGGCTTTACATTGACCGGTACAAAACCATCCTTAGTTATACTAAGAAAATCATAATTCCTCAAGTCTAAACCGATCAAGCACTTGACGGCGTTATGAGGCAAAGAAGATGATTTGACCATAACAACACAAGCCGATGCACCCGCATGAACCACCTCTACATTATCACCAATCCATTGTATTAAAAATTGGTGTAAGGTAGAAAGAACACATCTATTGACATGAATCCAATCACGCCCTAAGATCAAGCTATAACTACCGCGCACATTGGCGACAAAGAAAGCGGTAGCCGTGGTCTTGCTTCCAACGGTGAGTTCCATAGAAACGACCCCTTTAGCCTCGATAGGGTCTCCTCCTCCCATACCATTCAAAGTTATGTTGGTCCGGATGAGCTCGTCATCGGTCTTACCTAACTTCTTAAACAAAGAATACATCATTAGATTAATAATAGCACCGCCGTCTACAAGCATGCGAGAAATCGATGAACTATTAATATGACCTCTCACATAGAGGGGTTTCAAATGGTTCTCCGATTCCTCGGGCTTTTCAAAGATAGCACTTTTCGGTTTAAAGTCGAATTGTGCCATGACTTATTCTTCCTCTATAAGCGAATAATCGGAAAAGGATAAGCAAATGGTGGTAATGTCCATACCTTTTCGAGGCGGCGTAGGCTCGTAGTCCAAGAGGTCATCGTCGTCGAACTCGGATATGTCGACGTCTCTCGTGGATGAGGGTGTTGTGGAGTCCTCTCCCAAGATGGCATCGGTCAAACTAAGTGGCTTTGGAGTAGCCTTTGCTTCCTCTATCACCGGTGAAGTAGGAGCTTCAGGCTCCTTAACTCTCCACTGCTTACCTTGAGGGACCATCGGCTTGACCTCGTTGAATATCTTGTTCCTCTTTTTCTCCGCCTCCTCCTCTCGCATCTTTCGAAGGCGCAGCCTTTGGAGCTTTCTATTTTGAGTGTGGGTCAAGCCAGGCGGACACCACCTCGGTTGCGTGTATTTGGAGGAGCTCTTACTGCTGCCAGCTTCATGGTCATGGGAACTCTTTCCGACTGGATCACTCAAAGTGATCCGTCCCGCGAAAACTTCTCTGACTTTGACATCGACAGTGCCAATTTTAACGACACCTCTAGATGCATTCTCTTGATGAACAACAGTGGAAGGAGCAGGTTCATTACCTTGCTTTGGGTGCCATTCTTGCTTGGGCGCGGTGGTGGCGCTCCCTCCTTCAGCCTTGATCGGTCAAGAATCTATCCGATTCATGACAGATTTGGAGAGCCTTGTGAAGAAATCTCCCCTCGGCCCGTTCCACCCCGTATGAAACGACGGGTATGGCATTGGCGGAACGGGCATCAGCGACATGGGCATCAGTGGCGCGTGCATCCATGGTCCCATGTATGGATATCACACCGGAAACGGTGGACAAGGCATAGGACAAAACCATGATGGCGGCACTCCGAAGCCATGTGAAGAAAAAGGAGGAGGGGGCCCATGCGCTTTCATGGTTGGCCTCATCTCCTTCTTAGGTGGGCTGCCTCCCCTAGGTGGCGACCTTCGTCGCTTTATAGACCGATTATTCAAATCGGTCTTTTGATTCTTGTATTTAGCCATGAGACGTTCGAAGACGCTTTTGGGCCCCATCGTCCGATCTGTGGCTTTACTTTGGTTTACGTTCCACTTACCCACCTCCAGTTTCTTCGGCTTCATCATCTTGGGCCATGGTACTTGCCCCCCCCCCCCCCCCGTCGCCCCCCGGGTCTAGAGCCTGAAATGGTGACCTTGAGAGATTCTTGACCATCGGAGGATTTCTCAAGCACCACCTTCCTAAAAGCCCTTTTCTCACCCGAAGAAATAGGCATCTCCTCTCCGATGACCACATTCTTCCCCTTTGTGGTATCGGCTTAATGAGGCCGAATCAACACTTTGAGATTGAACTCTAGAGTGTTGACAGGGAAGGGGTGCTTGTCGATCTGTATCTCCTTAAGACTCAATCGTCCCTCATTAAGGGCTGATTGGATCTGTCGACGGAAAACAATGCAATCGTTAGTAGCATGAGAATAAGAGTTATGCCGTTTACAATATGCTCTGCGCTTAATCTCATCCGCCGAAGGTAAAGTATATGCGATTCTAATGTATCCACCTTTATGCAGCTAATCAAATATTCTATTACACTTAGCTACATCAAAGGTGTATTTTACATCATCCTTCCGATTCTTATAAACCGGTTTGAGCGAATCACAAGCAAACGATTTGGCTTTAGATGGCCAAACAAACTTGGCAGCCAAAATATCATTAGAATGATCATCGGAGCCATCCGAATTATATTCTACGACGTGCATGTCATGACGGGTCTTATAATCATGTTTTATTTCTTTACTTCGGCTCTCTTGAGCCGAGCCCTTTGTTGGAGGTGAGTGAGTGTGAAAAAATCGTAGCCCTCCAACTTTTTCCTAAGATGCGACCGTAAACCATTAAAAGCTAGGTCGGCTAAGTCTTTTTCAGAAATGGTTAAATTAAAGCATCGGTTCTTAACATCTCTAAACCGTCGAAGATAGTCAACGACGGGTTCCTCTTTTCCTTGTCGAACCGATGTCAAATGTGATAACTTTAATTCATTGTCCCCGGAGTAAAAATGATCATGGAACTTACGCTCTAATGACTCCCAAGTGTAAATGGAGCTTGGGGATAATGACGAAAACCAAGAGAAGCAGTTCCGGTTAGCGATAATGAAAACAAACGTACTTTTAAAACTTCACTAAAACCCGCTTCTCCTAATTGTGCTAATATTGACTAATGTGCTCTCAAGTGGTTTTGCTATCTTCGCCATTGAATTTGACGAAGTCGAGAACACACCATCCTACGGAATATGGGACCGAATCAAAATATGCGGGGTATGGTTTTTGATAAATTCGGTCCCTCCCCTTAAGATCCACTCCTAGCATCTCACGAAACTATTTATTTAACTCCTTAATGCGCGCCATACACTCCTCTATGTTGGCAATGGGTGCCCTAGTAGACGTACTCGATAGTGAAGGATGTGCGCTTGCTTTCATGGCGCTAAATGTTTCATTAGAGACAGGGCCATAAGGGATTCTCGTGCCACTTGGTGGGATGGACAGTGTGCTATATGCAATGGTACGGTAAAGAGAAACAAAATTAACCAATTCACTCAATCGGTTTGTGCTCGGATTAGGGATACTAGTAATTGGCTCTACGCTAGTGGGAGACATTACTGAGGCATTGGTTTGCACGGGTGGTGGAAAATTAGTTTGTTCACTAAACGAGTTCAACGGCATGTCATACGTAAGATGTTCTACATTAGAAGTAGTAGGCGCCGATGTGCTAGCTACACGTGCAACATGAGACAATGATGCAATACTGGCATTTTTAGCTTTAGACAAGTTCTTTTGGATCATGTATTGCATATCATTTGTCAAGACCTTTTTTATGCTGTCAAAGTAATATGAAATGTCTTCAAAAGTAACGGGAGGGCGCGAAGATGTACTTACATTGGTAGCACCCATGGCCACGTCGTCGTCAACGGCCAGAAGAACAGGCTCCTTCACTTGAGAGATCGAGCCTTGGCGGTTCTTCTTGAAACACGCCAAGTACTCTTGCAGCTCCCGCTCCTCGCGTGCTTTGCGCGCCTCCTCAGGCAACTTCTTCAAGGATGGCATGACGATGTTCGTCGTAGAGATCTCGAAGGTCATGCTGGAACCGACGATTCGGTTTGTGCAACCAGAATCACTTGTTCTCAGCGGAGTCACAAAAAAGTGTGTTGACACCGAATCGGGCCCGGGCCAACGCACCACTCGCACGTCCGTGTGCGGGAACGCCGGTGTCTCTTCAAAGCCGGGTTGGGGCAGCACCTGGAAAATTCTGCCTCGGGAGGGACCCCGTCAGAGGAGGATTGTCCTAGGGTTAATCTGGGCTCGGTCAGGCCAGCCGGATCGTCCTCAAACGTCGCCGAGACTAACGAAAAACAACAAACGGGGGTTGAGTGAGGGGATTAGGTTAGAGAAACGCAAAATGTAAAGGCAAATGATTTATCGATTGGGATGCCCCTCAACCGGCCATAGGCCTCTGTTTTATAGAGGTGGGATAGTCTTCTCTCGCAGAGCAACATATCACTTAAGTTAGGAAAGAATTTGGAATTGATCTACTAAAAACTTTTCTAAATCGACACTATCAGAGTTTTCGGTAAAGTGCCGTACACTTCGGTAACCAGAGTCTTTGGTGCGACGCCAGAGGCTCCGTCGTGTAAATTCGAGAACTCGAGAGGGCCTGTCGAACACTTCGGCGCTGTGACGGACACTTCGATGTACAAAACACCAGAACTCAAGAGGGCTTATCGGACAGTCCGGTACAATGCCAGATGCTCCGGTGGGCCGAGTTCCCAAACCCGAGAGGGCTTATCAGACAATCCAACAAAGTGGCAGACACTTCGGTGGGCCGAGTGCCTAAACCCGAGAAGGCCTACCGCACAATCTAGCACCATGTCGGATACTCCGATGAGCGAAAGTGCTCAAACCCGAGAGGGCTTACCGAAAGCTCCGGCATTGTACCGGACACTTTAGTGAGACCATTTTTTAGGTGTCAACAATAATCTAAGAACAAGGGGGTGGTGTAACGGAGGCAGCACCCCCTGGATCCACCCTGATTGTGTGCTGGTTAATAACACTGCAAATGGCTACTTATAGTACGAGATAGAGAGCTTAATGCCACATTTGCCGAAGCAGGAACTTGCTTGCGATTAACATGTACTCTCTTTATTTTTAAATTATTGTCTTCGTTAACTTTTAACATCAACTTTGCAGGATACTTTAAGCAATGGAGGAGTACTAACTTTCTCCGTTCGCTGGATCGATTATGTCACCTTTGCTTTGTCGCTGCTCCCTTTTGCAGGATACTGAAACGGTAACGGGATGTCCCTGTACATGTTCGGAACGGTTCGACGTTGTTGGCAAATGAAATGAGCTGTCGCCGCAGTTGGTGATTTGCAGTCCCTCCAGCTCCAAGATCCCATCGCCCATGAAACAGGGGGAGCAGGAGAAGGCGAGATCTTCAGCTGCTCTGCTACATATTCATGGAATAATTTCGCAGGTATCTGGACATCGCGTGGAGGCACAAAGGAACTGCGACGTCTCTCGTCGTTGGCGGAACTTTCGGGTCTTCGTCAATCTCTAGACAGACGTGAAGCATGAGTATAGTTTGTAGGTCTAACGTATCCTAGATGTGAGTTATGTGAGTGTGGGGTGTGTAGGTGTGAGTTTATAGATACGTTCAAATACTATAGCTGTATTGGTAGGAGTTCAGGTTAAAAACAGATCTTAAATTGATGTCGCCTCAGCAGCATGTCTCCCGCTGCAGCTACAGCACAAGACACATGCTTTGAGGATTCCATGGACGAATACAGCCAGCATTTCACTGACTGAATAGCTGTAGGACTGACTATTATCATATACTGTAGAATGATATATTGATATTAGACTGAAAAGATGTTACGAGACTTGCAGACAAATGACATAATAGACAAAAAAAAAAAGAGGTCTTTATCTATGATATTCGCAATATAGTAGAGCCGATCCGACTACGTTTTCATGTCAATGCCAGAGATGAAGACTGATACGATGAGGTCGTGGAGTACATATACTGCATCTGATAGTAACTGAAAGGAAAAACAAAACACTTGCCAAGTAGGAGCATAATGCAGCTGTTTGTGATTATTATGGAAATTCAGCAGTTGAGTGAAAATAGGCGCCTGAAACTTTGCAACAATTGGAACGAGAATGTTCAGAGATGCAGCGGTGGGTACTCCTCTGCAAGTCTGCTGCACAAATCAATAATTCAAGGACCTACAGTAAATTCTTTTGCACTGTTGACATCAACCCTAGATTTTTTTTCTGCTTTCCAGCATGTTCTGACTTGCAGGCAGGACCATCTTTCTTCCGTAAGGCAGAACTACAGGAGTGTAAAGGGATTTTTTTTTTTCTGGCAAGCACTAGAAGCGTAAGAAATGACGTGCAGAGTTGTCAACTACTGAAGTAAATTTTTTTCTCTGTTCAAACTAAGGAATCTTTTGGAACCAGTAATTTCACAGGAATCTCACAGAAATCAATTCAAATTCACATTAAAAACATAGGAAATATGAATTTTTTCTTTGTTTCAAAAGAGGCCTAACATCTATTTTATAAGACAAATTTTACGGTAGACTGAAATAAATTTGGACCATCCATTTGCATTTGCACGAATCTTGAAGAGAAAATGGTTATTTTACCACTTAGGAGGTAGGAGGTAAAAGCTCTATCATAATTATTAGTTATTATAATATCTATTTTAGAAAGAAATCAATTAGTTAAAGAAAGTGATGTACACCACTGTTTTAGAAACTAAGGGCATTTTTGGTAGAGCTTCTAGCTCCTGATTCTCAGACCGAATCAGAGAAGCTCTGCCAAAGGCTATTTTTCAGGCGAAGTGATTCTTATCTGATTCTGTGAAGCGATTCTCTGAAATCAACTAAAGGCTGGCTGGGAGCTGAAAAAATAACTGTATCTTAGAGAACCAAAGAGAATCACTTTCAGTTAGAGAAGTAATAGACTCTTGGTAGCTCTGTCAAAGAGGCCCTAAATCCTTTCCATGTTGACATAGTTTTTCTTTCAAAATTTAACGGCTCATATTTGAATTGATGTTTCACTTCCTAAGAAGTAAAAGAACATGGATTAGTCTACCTTAGAATGCCTATTTTATAATACACTCCTGGCATGCACTGCAAACTTTGAAGCTGAGGCACGGCTGTAGCTGAACTCGTCCTTTATGAATAAGCCAGCACTGTTCTGAAGGTATCAATTTTGAAGGACATCACACTAAAGAATAACTGAAATACTGTTTAGCGTTCTTGTGGATCTGCTATCAGCTTGTCTCTCAAAGTCTAAGCAGAACCAGGTTCTTCAGCTATAAGCTTGTCTCTGAAAGTGTAAGAGGAACCAGGTTCTTCAGCATAGCCAAATATATGACAATTGGGATCAGCCAATTGTATATAAATTGTCAAATATTTATAGCCATCCCTAATGAATGTGCCTTGAAGCCAAGGTTTTAGAAACCGTTTGGTTGGCTGGTTTTCGCGAAAACCGAAAAACTGCTACAGTAACCAGAAAAACTGACAAATTCAAAAATCAATATTTTGAGAGAAACCCGCTCGATTTTTTCGGTTTACCTTTTTGAATTTGAAACCAAATCGGTTTGAGCGGTTTTCACCGGTTTTCTGGTTTACCGCTTAGTTTGACCGGTTTTCAGATTTTCAAACTTTTTTGAATTTTCAATTTTTTTTAGAATTTATTAAACCGAAAACTGGTCTATCGGTGAAACCGAGTCGGACTAGTTTCACCGAAAACCGGCTGGTTTTCACCAGTTTTTTGTAAACCCTTCTTGAGTGAAGAATCTGAGTAGAGAACTCCTTTGAAGTTAGTTGAATCTGAAGAAGTTGAGGCACATGGCATGACGGTCAGGTGCATCTAAAACTCTTTCCTGGCCCTAATATAGCAGGGAAATTCAAGCTTCTAGAGAAACCAAGTAATGTATTATAAAAGAGATATTAGTTGGAATAGAAAACAGATTTTAGTTGCATCCCAAATTTATCCCAAATTTTTCATTACAATCCCAAAGAAACAAAACATACCAATAATATCTCTAATGTTATATTCACAATGAAAGCAAAGAGCAGTATGAAGATAGGGGTTAACAGCATTTCTGAACCGGATAAGCAAAAACAAAAGCTGAACATCAAACATCACAGCATACCATGTCTGCCTTAAATCATGAACAGATTCAGGACCACCTGAATAATGAGATGCACCACTCACATGCTGAATCAATAAAAACATCAACCACGTCAATGACCATTGCTGAAACATGACGACCTCCTTTTGCAACTTCAGTGGGTCCACACCGAACAGCTTACTATACCAACCAGAAGCACAAGTTACCCAAATATGAAATGGCTGACAAAAATCAAGATCAAGAAATAACAGAAATGAACACTATTGTTCCAATTAATGAATGAATTTTGTATAGTAATAATGGAACGTATGTATGTATACAACAGTTTGATAGGGATCCCATAATTGAATGGGAGAAAAATTTACACTCAACTAATACTAAATTTCTATGGTATATCAATGACAAATTGACAAGGTACAAAACAAATTGGATCTACAATATATATTTCTACAAAAAGGTAACGGGCCTGCCATGAAACAAACGCTGACAGCAAGATCTTGATGGACCACCGAAACTGATTATGTACAACACTGGTCCATGCACGATTCATAAGATCTGCAGAAACACCAGCATGTGATATCTCGTACGAAGAAACCACAAACTGGACCAGCATAGCTGGGTGTATTGTGCTTTTCTTGAGGCCATGCGACGTGTCATTATTACCATATATTTCTGCCAAATGCCCAGACCATCACTGGTTCACTGGTAAACCATAATTTTGGAATGACCTAATCCTTCCATCCCATCCTGCAGTAACAATCACTTGACCCCACAAGTTAGAAGTGCCCAGAAAAAAATTTCTTAGAAACTTGTGCTGTGACTTATCCAAAATGTCACCAATTGAGCACGAAGGCAGAATTTCCTCTGGCCATGTTGCAGCACTTTTGCAAGTGGACTCATTAGACAACTCCTGATTCAAATTTAAAATAACAGGCGCAGCAGCATGTTTAGAGTCAGAGTTGTTGATGGAAGAATATTCTTCAGAGTGGCATGAGTTGCACTTGGATGCCTTACTCATGCACGAAATGGTATCCCTTTGTGGTGCTAAAGACTGAGAGACCAAAGAAACTGGGCTTCTAGGAGTTTTTCCATTCCATGGTATTGCAATGGCTGCATTGTTTGAGTGGAAGTGCTCAGAAGAAGTTATAGCTTTGGCTTGTTTCCATGCATACTCATCTTGATTTT
Organism: Zoysia japonica; assembly: GCA_001602275.1. NCBI lineage: Eukaryota > Viridiplantae > Streptophyta > Magnoliopsida > Poales > Poaceae > Zoysia > Zoysia japonica. The sequence goes on along the minus strand of BCLF01000006.1, from coordinate 4,856,824 downwards.
CATGATTCCACATGTATATCTTAGAGTCTTCACTAGCAGAAATTATATGCTGCCCTTCTTGAGTGAACATTGCCGACAACTGGCAACAACCACTTCGGAGTCCTGAAATTGATGTATTCATAATATGAGTCTGTAGTCCAAGTAAAGTGGTAACTCAACAGTACAAGAAGAATGAAGGCAGTATTTTATCCATACCACTATAATTCTGAGTTATATTGTTCCCATCGAGTATTTTAATCTTTGAATCAGCAGATGTAACCATTAATTTACTTGGGTTACTTGGGCAGAACTGCCATGAAAATGAATGAAAGAAAGGGATCAGAATTCAAGCATCATAATCATTTAAAACATGAGCAATAGAAATAGAGTTATAAATTGCAATAAAAGCCTTTGATTTGGTGCTGACATTTACCTCAAAAGCAGTGATTCTTTTAATTGAGGATTTCTTCTTGCCATTAGGTGCCATTTGTGTTTCAAAACGCAGCAGTCTATCTGATTCAGCACAATGCAGTTGCAGTTAACATGCAAGGAATATTGAAAAGGGAAAGAGGAACCAAAATTCAGATATTAAAAAGCTGGTAGAGATAACACTGCATGTACCTGATGCATTGTAAAACCGACAATTCCCAGTGATAGTTCCAACTACTGCCACCTATAAGATATGAAAGGCAGAAAGAAACATTAGCCCACAAATTGTCGAGCTAACAAATGAATCCATGTAACTTCAGCAGGCAGGCTAACGAGTATACCTTCCCATCAGGTCGGTAAGAAACTGCTGTTATTATGTCTCTGACATCTGTCCAATCGACAACGCTGCACCTTTGAATATCCCATACACGGATTTTCCCATCTATTGATCCACTGATGAAATGATTCTCATCAGCTGGATTAAATTGCACACAAGTCACTGCAGAAGTAAATTTGGAAAAGCAAATTATGAGCCAAATTCTGAAATAAAGTTGAAAACATTCAGAAGAAATCTAAGAGATGATAAACCTACCAAAGTTGCTATGTGGAAAAACATTGATGCAGTTTATGGATCCAATTTCCCACAAGCGGACAGTTTTATCTGTTGAAGCTGACAATAGTTTCTGCAGTAAAGAAAATTCTAATAGTTAGAAATGCTACATGAAAAATTTATGATTATTCAAATGAAAAAAGAATATATTTTCCTCTGACCTTATTGTCTGACCATGACAGGTTCAATACATCACCAGAGTGCCCAAAGAACTCATGCAATGGTTCCTCCGAGATATGAAATACTGTTGTTGGAATCAGGACGCAAGCTGACTTAGAAGATTGCTTGATGCCCTTGATTTTGCTTTTCTTCACATTCTCAAGATTGACCGGAGCCAGTCCGCACTTGACATGTGCTCTGAGATAAACACAAGAAGGATCATCCATAGGAATTCTACAGTCTTCAGATTGCATGACACTCCAGACCCTCACAACTCCATCCTCACCACCACTTGCAAGAAACTGGCCATCAGGACTAAATTTCATTGTTAAGATGGCACCATCATGGGCCTTGATCACCTGACCTTGATACATGGCAGACAGTTCTTTCAACCGCTTCCGGTAAGTACAGACCCTGACCCTTTCAAATCTTCCCGACCCAATTTGATCACTATCTGAGGAGCTGGTGATAGCTTCATCCCCTCCATGATCAACGAGACCAACTCTCAGACCTAGCTTCTGAAGCCATCCATTTCTTCTCCTCTCAATCGCCTTGGGAACACCAGAAATCTTACTACGGTGGCTCAACAGCCTCTGGATGAATGACAACGAACGGGAACTCCTCCCCACCTTACTGCCATCATCAGACTCACCCTCCTCATAGCTTTCGGTCGACCAGCTCGACATCGAGCTTTCATTTTCATCAGACTGTGACAACAAACTCCCAAGCTCTGGCACAATCTCTTCTACCTCATCCTCGGCATCGGCCACCGTGACCATCTTTTGGGGGCTGATGCTGCATTCCAAACCCATGCTTCTCATGAACCGCTCCCTTCGCTCCGACACGCTGCTCAGGCCATCAGCCGACCATGGCAACACAGACATGGCCGGCAGTGGTGACAGCGCCAGCCGCGTGTCAAAGAAGGCCTCCTCCTCCGCTTCCATCCTACATCCTACCAGCAATTGGCACTCTTCCATGGCAGATCGGTGCTGCAAGTGAAGGAAGGACAAAGATAAACAATTGGCAGAGACACATCTCAACAGAGCCGTGTCAGGAAAGACACGCTTATATAACAGTAAAGCGGTGTTGGATTGCCTCAGCGGCAACGGGCACCGAGGAAGCATAAACAACTAGTGCCAAATACCGTGTATGCAATTCTACGCACCCCTCAGACAGATCCCTCGACCCTCACGTGGCGCAATCTCCCTAACCATTGCATCTGGCCTGGCAACACGAATTATCAAAGCAAGGTGGGATAGCCAAGGCCAAGAAACGCCGCCAAAATTCGCTTCCCTTTTTCCATTCTTAAGAAACGCCCAAATTCACCTACTCTTATCCGGAAAGAAAATGGAAACGAACAAACAGGAAACCGAATCATTCCGGGCAAGAGGACTTCACCAGCTGCGCTGGGAAGAATTGACGCGCACGCACGTCTGGGAGGTGGAATCCAAGAAACGATAGCGGTTCCGCCTCAGGGACAGCGGCGCGCGCGTCCTTGGCTTGCGGTCTCCGGGCGCGGAGGCGGCCGCGGCAGCATGATGGCGCAAATGGGGTGGCGGAATGGTTGATTGCAGCTGGATTTGATGCGCGAGAAGAAGAGGCAGAATCGGAGAGGAATTGGATGCCGGGGCGATTTATTAGACGGTGGGAATACGGAGGCGGGCGAGATGGCCTGCCCACGGAGGGGTCCCCATCGCCAACAATACATTTGGGAGGGGGCAAAAATAAAATATGTCAGATTTATTATTCCGCTGGCAATGAACTGCCTCGAGGAACCAGCAAACAAAGAAAAAAAAATTCTTTCTCATCTTTGGAAGGCAGAAAATTGTGCACTTTCGGCAAGCGTCCTTTTCTTTTCCAACACTGATTTATTAAAAATTTTGAAAAGGTTTTTTTTAGAAAAAGGCAGAATGGAATTGCTCTGTTGAAGGCATATATTTTGTTCTGCAAGATTTGCTTTTAGCTTTCGATGTATTCCTATGTTTTTTTTTAAATTACGCAAAGCCTTCAGTGACTTATAATATTTTTTCAAAAGTTGATGAATGTTTTCGCATTGTTAAAGCATTTTATTATGAGTGAGCTACAATAACTCCATTCCAAGTGTTTATGAATTTATAGAATTAAATAATGAAGACGCCTCTATTACTTTTGGAATTTGTTTTCATGTGGTTAGGACAGGGCACCACGATGTTTTTTTCTTATGCTATGACTAGGGGTAAAAACCGGTAGAAGAAAATGAACTACAGATAGTGAGGACTGAATCAGATTACGATCAGATTAAAATTCTATTTATTTTTGAATTGAAATTTAATAAAAACCAAATTAATTTGTGAAAGTATATGTGAGCCGAGTCTTTTTATCACCTTGGCTATGACAGGCCATTACGATCAAATTTATGCTAAGATACTTGTACAAACGACAACAAAAAAATTAGGGTGAGCATTTTGTATGCCTGTTCATAGTGTTTGTTGACGAATTTTCCAATGCACATCACAAGAATTGTCACGCTATCATGGAACAAATTGGTAGGAGTAATATATATTTCTAGAAATATATTCAATACGAATTTCAAAGGAAGGGAATTTGAGAGTCTTATTGCCTAGTTCAGAAAAAAAGTATTATTTGCGATCTGTGACAACATGGAGGCCACCAAGGTGTAGAGAAGGAGGACTAGCTGTGGTAAGAATGTAAAAATCCCAATGCGTCCCAATCACAATTGCCAGATTTGCATGAGACAAATATTAAAACCAACTATTCTTGTAATGCCTTAAAATGAGAGACCCAGCGATAGCTGGCCATATGAGCCGGGCCAAAAAGGCCTGCACCAGGTCCAGCTATTTTGACCCAATCCGAGCATAGCACGTCACAGAGGAGTGGGCCGGGCCGGCGCGCGACATGGGTCGTGCTTGGGTCCGGCCTCAGCTCCGGCATGAGTACGACCTGTTTAAGCCGGCCTAGTCAAACCCGTTTGTCTCGGCACAGTCCATTCGACTCGTTTATTATTTTTTAAAATTTTATATTAAAAATATATGTAATTTGACCTATTTAATATAAAATTTAGAATTTTTAATATTATATAAGTTTTCAGCAGTTTTTTTGGAAAAATACTATTTATTTTTTTCGTGCTCCGAGCCGGTCCGTCCCTAGCTCGACGCCACGGCACGGCTCATAAAAAATCAGCTGAATCGTGCTTAGGCCTGGACAGTTGGCCCGCGAGTTGGCATGGCATGACTCGATCAACTAGTTGGGCAGCGTTTACCGTAGGCACGATAACTGGTACATCAGACCATGTCGAGCCGCCTCGGAGCCAGCTCGAGCTCAGCCCGGCCTGTTAGCTAGGTATAGACTCAGCCTTGAGGACAATCCTGCAAAAATTGACACTGATTATTGGACCTTATTTGGAACCACTAAGATTATAATGAATCAGATTATATAATTTTTACTAGTTTCAAACATATCAGTTTATTGACTAGATTATAAAAACTAAACCCAAACATCGTCTGGATATGGACGACGAATCATCTCTAGCGAACCCAACCACCGTGTTGCGTCAAGTTGATACGTGGTTGGCAAAGAATGGCAACCGGCAAATCGAGAGAAAGGCGCAACATGCATGAATTCCAGGCCATAGGGTCTCACACATCATCGATTAGCAGTAAATATATAATACTGCCTTCATTACAAAATTATCGTCGCTGATAGTATTTTGTGCGAAAAAATACTCCCTCTCTCTGTTCCAAAAATTTGAGAACAGATTTAGTAGCTGAATTCCCAAAGCAGCTAAGCTCATCCGGCAGACACCACGTGTTCTGAGGGTAGACTTCGAATTGATTCTTCTACATCAGGGAGTGCCGCAGCGTGGCAGCATATACAATTTCCAAAGAAGAAACTGTCAAATTCATAAGACAATTTTCCGAAGGTCCGGTGCACCTGCTGAGACTTGGCGAATTTTAAATTCTGCAGCTTGAGCTAGCTAGCTCCCCTGATCCAGACAGTTCTCCTTGGTCAAACCGATGAGACAGTCATGGATGACACATGCATGCTGAGTCAACGAATATCTGCAATGGATTCGAACGGGGTTTCCGGCCAGCACGCGACGTGTAACTAGTGACGAACTTGTTTCTGTTTGTACCCGAATCTCCAGAAAAGAGGCAATTTCTGTCGGGATCGTGTACCTCGGGTACCTAACAGATCGCTCAAACGAAAAAGTCGAGGGTCGGATGACACGGGCTCCGACCCCTCCGCAACGATCTACGACGGCTATCGCATGGCCGCGCAAGGGCACGAAGACCCCGGGCCCTGAGGATAACACCCGGGAGCGACCCCCAGAAGGCAGGTACCGCGTTATGGTATATTTACTCCTGGGACCAGCTGCCATCCGTCCCGACGAGACAGGACGAGGTTCACCACGGCGGCACTCCAGCAGAAGGCTGCGACGACTGCCAGACACGATGGGTCAGCGCTGTAGCTAGCGCAGCGGCACCGGACAGGTATCATGATACCCGCCGACATGCCCGACGTGACGGGTCATGAACGCGCCTGGACGGAACGAAGTGATGTCGACAATGACGGGTGGGTCCACCTGTCGGCGAGACAGCAGGATTTCGTAGGACCCATTGCTTGTAACCTCAGGGCTCCCCCTATATAAAGGGAAGCCCGGGGAGCGATAGAGGGGAAAAAAAAAAACTACACGCACAACAGACCCCGATTTTCCCACATCCAGGGTCCTCCCGCGAAGAGAGGCCCCCGTCTTGTAACATTCTCCTCGAGATAATCCGCTCCCTGGACGTAGGGTATTACACCATCCGGGTGGCCCGAACCAGGTTAAAAATCCCCCTGAGTCCATCCTAGATTAGGCCTTTTCGAATCCGAAGGCA
>BCLF01000006.1:4789318-4839880 GCA_001602275.1 Zoysia japonica | reverse complement strand
GCGAAGAGAGGCCCCCGTCTTGTAACATTCTCCTCGAGATAATCCGCTCCCTGGACGTAGGGTATTACACCATCCGGGTGGCCCGAACCAGGTTAAAAATCCCCCTGAGTCCATCCTAGATTAGGCCTTTTCGAATCCGAAGGCACACCTTCCCTCACGACCGTATATTTACTGTGTCGGTGGTCAGAACGCCGACAATTTCCTATATCGTTGTATGGTGAAATTAGGTGCTCTTGTTTGTGCAACAGTCCGCAAGATTTTTAATACTCCGTCTATTCTTAAATTGATGTTGACATCAATTTTAACTATTTATTTTATTCAAAAAATTAGTTCAAATGTGTAAAATGTTAAGTTGTGATTCAAATAACTCTAATAATAAATTAAATTATAACAAAATATATGATACTTATCAAAATTTTTTGAATACAACAAATGATTAAAGTTGATGTTAGAAGTCAACGGCGACGTCAATTTAGAAACGGATGGAATATGAGTGAGTGAGTGAGAGAGAGAGAGAGAGCAGTGAAAAAATTTGGCCAAAATTCAGTGAGTTGCACTGATTTTCGGTTCTATCAGTGATGGCAAGTAGTATTCGTTTCTACCAGTAGATCTTGGCCAGTTTTGACATTTTATCAATAATATTTAAAATCTTTTTTGATAGATAAATTATTGATAATTTTCATAGAACCTTACTGGTTTCAAAGTGTCAAAACTGAGCGTTGATACAACCGGTAAAATTTTTATCGATAATTTTGATAAAACCTTACAGTGTTCAAATTTTAAAGAATTTCAGATCAAAATCAGCTGAAATTCGCCGATTTTCAACCTTACAGGTTTTAATGTTTTATGGTCTGTGCCAGTATTCTTTTAATACCGAAATTCCTTTCACGGGGTGGGAGATAGAGGTCGTTAATTGTTTGAGAAACAGCCGTTTCTCAAGCTAAAAATTAAGACTACAAGATGCCATTTACACTAGTGTTAGACTAGTGGCCGTCATTTTTTTCATCCATATACTCCGTACATTCTTGTCAAGCCGAAACTGTAAGATTGTGACTGTTCAGTCTATCTGTTGCTATCATGTCACAATTAATGAGAAAATTTAGTGGGAAATGCATGCATGTATATATCAACATGAAGAATACGATCAACTGTTTTCAAAAAGATATTTTTCTAGCACATTAGCAGCCATAACGATAGCTACGAGATAGAGTGACACTGTTTATCTTGGCGCAAGTGTTTGGCCTCACGTAATCATACGATCTATCATTGGGATGAGTAGTTTGATCATAATAATTAATGTGCAAGTTTGGTCTAGTGTCATCAAGCAGAGCAGCAAACCCATATGTCCTGGTTTGCTGGCGATGCATCCTAATCAAATGCATTATTACCAGTAACGACAATCATCTGCTACTCATTAATTAGTTGATGGACACTGTTATTCGACCCTGACACTAAACCTAACAAAGTCTCAGCTTTCTCGGTACTCGAATGGATTTGGCATAGAGTGCATGGCACGTTCCAAAACTAGTTGTGCACCCAATGTCCATTTATGCATATGCTGCTGATATTAGCTAGTCTTCCTGATATAATTGTATGTTCATATCTTCTTTAGATAAAATCCCAGCCTCTACACCAATTGTGACTCACTAGTTTGTTAGAGTGGATAGTTCTTCAAATATATTGGTAAAACCAGCTGTGTACATTAAATGACATACAGTCAATCATTTATACTAAATCATCTGTGTACTCAGTATATAATCATGCGCAATATTGCAAGCGTGAAACTAAGGGTCTGTTTGTATCCGATCGACTAATTATTTACCAACTAAAAATTAGTCATTGTCTTCCAAACAGACAAACTAGTAGGGGGACTAATTTTTAGTCCACCCACAGACTAACTGTTTTCCAATTAGTCGATCTAGAGGTACTGTAAAATGCCTAAAATACCTTTAAATTTTTTTTTCCAAGAAATCAATTCATCACGGATCCAAACATGCACGGACTAAAAATTAGTAAGGATGAAACAGACATTTCATTGGAGATAAACTAACAATTAGCCCTACCTCCAAACAAACAACATACTAATAATTAGTTGATTAATTATTAGTCGACTAATTATTAGTTCCGACTATTAATTAGTCGGCCGGATCTAAATAGGCCCTAAGTATTAATTTTTCACTCCTCTTCGCGTTTTTTTGTATAAATTGATGGAATTGTAAAATCTAGAAAGTTTCCCAACAAGCCAAACAGAAGAAATCAGATTTATCCACATAGAAAAATCAAGAGATAAGGATAGAAAAAAGGTGATCCTGATCACTACAGTGCAGTTCTTAGATCATCGATGTAACTATTGAGTTGCATGCACTAACCAGTTGACCAAAAAGCTTAAGCTGATAGAGAAACATAGGCAATTCACTTATACTTCAACACTTCCTCTCACGTGCAGTTTTCGTAGGCGCAAACGTGGAATAGGAGTGGGGCTACAATTTATTTTAATAAATCGTGTCCATCAAGATTCGAACTTGAGACCTCTGGCTCTGATACCATATTGAGTTGCATGCACCAACTAAGTTGACCTCAAAAGGTTAAGCTGATGGGAAAATGCGTGCAATTCATTTATACTTCAACAGTAACAAGTGGTGTCACTAGCTAAGTTGCTGTCCAATGACTATGTATGGTCAGTATTATCTCTGTTCAAAACACTAGTACTTTTTTCAAACAAAGTCCATCCATTTTCAATTTTTATTGTCAATAGAAAGAAATTTATTAAAATTAACAACATAAATATGATGTTTCTGATCTAGATTCATGGTAAAACCAATTATCACAATACATATAACTCTCTTTAAATTTAAGAAAAAATAGACATTACTGATCGAACTTACTTTTTCAGAGGAAGTACATCCGTAGGACGCGATTGTAAGATTAAGCTGTGGTGTCTTTGTCAGTTCATACGTAAGGGCGGCTGCACAGTGTGAGGTTTGGCGTTAGTCATCAACATGAGATTAGGCTGCAAGTCCTGACCATCGCTGTGGGATGAACAGTCTTAGCATGTGGTGTTGGCGGCATGCTAAATTAAAAATAGCTCGGCAAAGATACAAATGAAGGTCCCATTCATGCAAGGTTCGCGCAGGGCTCTAAAGCAGATATCCATTAAGCCACGCGCTAGGCAGAGAGCCATGTGAGACGCTAGCTAGAGCTGGATTAAGTTATAGTAATAACTACACCGTGCGGTCAAGGACGTAGCTGACGCTAGCCAAAATGGCACCACAAGAATAAGATAATGTGTGCCGTCCGAAGGAACCAACAGAAACGGTGTGCATTTCAAACGTAGCAAGTGTAACCCATGCATGCACAGAATCTAGCCGGAGATAGTCCCGTAAAACAAAAGGGAAACGGGTGGACAGAGTTAGATGAATCTGGCTAGCTACCACTGCAGAGACAGGACGCACAAAGGGCACATGCAGGACCTCTGGACCTGCAGCGAGATCGATCTGCCTGGGATTGGTGCGTGCGTGTGATCTTTTGTTGGCTGATGCTCGTACGCGATGATGGTTCCCACATGCCAACATGAGCATAAACAAAGCCAAGGATGTGGTGGCTCGTGTATTATCGCCGCCAACAGGCAAGAACAATCTGTATCTTTACATGTTCCACGAGAAACAAAATTGAATATATAGGGGCCGGAATAATTGGTGCAGTGCAAATTTCTGCGAGCCGTGAACGGTGGATTTTGTTTCGAAAACACTGTATCAAGCAGGAGTACATGAATGTGCACGGTGAGTTCTTCGGCTCTGCTGACTTGAGTTGGATCCCCCAAAATAGAGGGCGCGCTCGCCTTGGTGGCCGATTTGGGCCTGATCGACCGTAGCTTGGACTCTTCGCCGTTTCGCGCGCCTGCAATTACAGGCCCCCACTTGCAATCAAATTCCGATTTAGGCCACTACTGCAGTTGACTATAGGTCATCTGGCAAGACAATACACAAGGAAATGAGGAATGTTCTTCATATTTATTTTTTTGCTGCTGCTGCTGCGGTAGACTAGGTAATCTGACTCACTTGGAAGTATATCGAACTGCTAGGTAAGTGTGAGGGATGTTTTCTTGGGTATATCGAACATATGTTTGATAACAAACAAACTTCTAAGTGGAACTACTCTGGCTGTTGGCCGCTATTCTTATTCTGGAGGGGTATTTTCAGCTGCCAATGGGGCTTGACATAGTGTTGCAAGGTAAGTTGGATGCCATTCTAGGATTTTCATTGTTTGTTATGCTTAATTTTGACTTGTTTCACCAGTTACACTACAGACTGAACAACACACACTGACTAGTATTCCGCCTCAACCTAATCAAAATAATTTGCAATGGGGTGAATCAATTATGAAGATATTACTATTCATCTAGAGTTGCAAAGTGCAGAAATATCTGTACCTGTACTGTTTGTTTCATTCGCTTCTTAGCGCCTTATTTCTTCTTGCTTCTTATCTTTATTTGTTTTATATGCAAACATAAAATGCTCTTACATTTGCTTCAGGGATATCAAATCCTTATTTGAAATTTAATTGATGTCTGGGTTCATCAGGATCAACTACATGAGCGAGAGCAGTACATTAATTCTTGAGCTGGAAATGAAACTCAAAGTCAAGCACAGGGAATTGAACGCCTTGAAGATTGACCATCAAACAGTTGGTAGCTTCACTTGTTTTGCTCTCTGGATAGTAAGAAATGATGGTGACTTGTGATATCTTTTTCATCATTTTTTTCAAGTGTGGGCAAATCAAGATCTTCTCAGAGAGCAAACAAAATAGCTGGCAACTGTCATATACTGATGAGAACATTTAGTGTTGCTTTTTTTATGGAACTGGAGTTCAATAGTTAGTTTAGTATTGTTAGAGTAGCAAACTTTTAAATTGGAAGCAACATTCATATATGAATGTTCCAGAATCAGTAGTCCTACAAAATCCAGAATCAGTTTCTTAAGTTGTTGATAATATGCAGTAAAGCTACTTTGCTAGCTTGAATAGACTAGTTCACTAGTCTTGATAGTTTTTAATTTCCTGCATAATAGATGTTAGCAACCGGGCTGGAGAACGAGAGGGAAGAAGAAGAGCAGAGCAGCTTGTGGAAGCGAAAGATAGTGTGATAGAGGATATACTGTTGTTTTATCTCATACAATGCTCAACCCCTCTCCAAGTAAGACTTGCTATTTATATAGCCCATGCAGGAGCCTAACTGTCTAATGGTCCACCAACCATTCTGGCCCATGAGTTCGGAGGTTCTCCCGACTGGTGCATTTGCTGCGTCAAAGTGGCTCCGGCTCTGCTGTTGGTCGAGTCACTGTATCGGTGCTCACAGTAGAACGTGACAACTCTAAAGCTGAAAGAGCACAACATCTGAAACAAAATCATGATCTTTAGGAACATCTGTAAGAAAAAGAAAAACATATCACCTATTAGAGCAACTCGAATAGGTACCTAAACCAAATATCTAAATACTAATTTAGATATTAGAGATAAAAAATAGCACTCCAAAAGTACTTATAACAACTACCTAAGTTTATCTACCCCTATCCCTATTAAATACGGTACCCAGATTTAGGAAAGCTTTAGGTTGACCCATCTACCAGAACACCCCGTCCACCCTTTGCTGTATCACACTTTGCCTTCTTTTTCCCGGCGAATCCATCGATCGCAACCAGTACACGACCGAAGGTGCTTCCAGCCATGCGCACGAGGTGCTCTATGCTTGCCAGTATGAAGCAAAGGCTTCCGATGGAGCGATGGATGGTTAACTTCGATTTGGGTGATGTGATTTTGCCGGTGAATACAAGAGGAGATGGATTATAAACTAGATTATGAAACGGGCCACCGAAAATATCACTCCATGGGCAAAAAAAAAAAAAAGATGACGTGGCATATTCATTTTTTTACATATTTAAATATTGGTATCTATTGGAGAAGAGAATTTTTTTAAGTATCAATTTTGATTTAGGTTCTACCTCTGTCCCCAATTACTCCTCATCTAGAGTTTCTGAGTTTTTCCTTTTTACTCGTCATTCTCTTTTCTCAATATATGTTTCTCTATTTTTAATACTATCTCTCTCCTTCTCTTTTTTTAGCGCATCTCCTTTTTTTTTCACCGTCCGTAATCCTTGTGCCCACATCTAAAATGGAAGTATATTTAGAGACGAAGGGAGTATTGAGTTGCTCTTATAGAATCATTGCAGTCAAGTTTTACCTAAAATGTGTCTCCTATTAGAGTCTCGTTGGAGATGCAATTTAGGTAAAAATAAAATGTCTCCTGACACGCGTTTTAAGTAAAATGTGTCTCCTATCAGAGTCATTGGAGACGATCCAGTCCTCCTATGACTTCGCATTAGATATGCAATTTGGCAACGAAAAATAACATATCTTTGATGTGCCTTAAGCCACACCTCGAATGAAGGATTCTTATATAGTGTAGAAAGGTTTAAGTCCACTTATAGAAATGGATTTTTGTAATACTAAATTGGAAAGAAAAAACTGGAAGTTCACCAAAAAATATGAAATTTTGACAATCAAATTTGAATTGATTGTTAAATAAGTGTACGATTTCGCAAGAAATCATCTTTAATCTATAAGTTATTATGGTTTCATCTGTATCAAGTATTTTCGATCCCACTGAAAATGAAAACTGTCAAGAAAAAATTGGTAAAATTTCACCAAAATTATTTCTGTGAAGAGTTGGATGCATCCTTGCCTACAATCGGTGTCTGTTTTGGTACCCATTCGACTCGGATTTGGTTCATTGCTCTCACTCGGCACATTGAACCTGATTTATTAAGAGTGCATTTGTATGGAGGATAAGGTTTTGAATGAGACCATCCCATCTATATATTTATGGGTTGGATTGTACCATAAGGTTCTGTATGGTTAGATGGACGAGGTATATTAGGACGAGGATAATCAAATTACTAATAGTAATATGAGGAGATACATCTTTTTCCACATAATAATTATCTATATAGTAACTATAATACTAAAGTATACAAGTCTTAATAATTATCTATAAACTAATTAATAAGAAATTGTTGTAATTATCACTAATTGTATTCTAATTGATGCAACAAATTAACAAAAATAATGTATAAGAACCTATCAAATATAATTTCATATTATTAAATACTACTAATAATAAACTTAAGATAATTGCTACTACTTATGTTAGTAATAAGCAAGCTTAAACAAGTTGAATGAACTCACCTAGCAAAATTTCATCATCTGTTTGTTCGCCAAAAGATCAACTGACGGTCATGAAGCAGATTTGCAAATTGCGAAAATTGAGCACACTGATCTTTGTTACTACTATCAGTGGACAGGGGCTAACAGTAGATGAACTTGAAGGCATTCTGAAGAATTTAAAAAGTTGCGTGTGATTCAAGTGGATGTCAAGTTTATATGAAGACAATTCCATCCTGTATCTGCAATATGAGACATCTACGCTTTGTCAGAATTCATAATCCCTTGTCGCTGAAGATCCATTTGCTGAAGAAGCTTAATACAATCTACCATCTGCAAATTCTAGAGCTTCGTGGCTCAGGTGTTCTAGAATTTTAAAATGTCAAAAACATAAGTCACCTTATTAATTTGCGGTGCATTAGATACTCTGGCTTTTCATTTAACAACTCTGATATTTTGGGTTTTCCTAGCATCGGGGAGTTGAAATCACTTCGAGAACTGCGTGACTTCATAGTGAGAAAGGAGAAGGGGTATGAGCTGCAGCAACTGAAGGGTATAAATAACCTTCGCGGTAGCCTGAGAATCAATGGCCTAGAATATGTTGAAAGCAAGGAGGTAGCTTTGGAAGCCAAGCTAACTGACAAGATGTATCTCACAGCATTGTCATCTGAATGGCCATGCTCCAATCCAGGGCAGCAGAGTTTGTCTCCAGATCTGCAAGCAGACATACTTGAGGGCCTCTGCCCACCACCGAACTCATAGAATTACAAATATATCGCTACCGTGGAAACAAATTGCCTGGTTGGCTGTCACAAAATCAGCGGATTAGTTGGCAATCTGCAGTGTCTCAAACTCTGTCACTGTTACAATTCGGAAGCTATTCTGAAAATAGGTAATATTTTCATTAACCTTTGCCGACTTAAACTTGATAGCTTCCCTAAGCTACAAAAATTGCCAGGACTTCCAAAGAGCCTGAAGAGCTTGGCCATTCAGCGGTGTGAGGCCTTGGTTTTTACATGTAGGGATGACGTTGACATGTGAAGGTCACTCTTTGTAAAACAAGCATCGCAATCTGCACCGTCTTTGAATACTATAGTACATGCTGAGGAAATAGAGAAGCTTGCTAATGAGCAGGATGATAACACCATCTTGTCCAATGTTTTTGGCAGATGTGGTAGCTTGACAGTTAGACTTATCTATGGCGACATAAAAGAAGAACAATATTCTCCATTCATGTTTCCTGCGTCAGTGGACAGGGTCATTATCTCATATTGTGCCATCACTGATACTGTCCATCACATCCCTATTTAGCTTGAACCTAAGGGGTCTTCCCTTGCTTACAGCTATCCCTTCTGTTGTGATTCAGTCTCTTCATAAGCTCTCTGATCTCTCCATCGAGGAATGTGTCAACTTTACCAGTTTAGAAGGCTTAAACAATCTCAGTAAACTGCAACACCTCAGCATTACAAAGTGCCCCAAGCTTACAACCCCTGAAGAAAAGTGTGAGTTCTTCATGGTATTGCCGTTGATAACATTCTGCTCATTCCACAGCTGCTTTCAGCAGAAGGCTTCTCTTCCCTATGGAGTATTAGGATTCATGAATCGGAGGAACTGAGGGAGGAAGAAATCCTGCAGCAATTTCATTCACTAGCATGCCTTGACTTCAGTTGCTGTAACTGGGACCGCTTGCCAGAGAATTTGGCAACAATAACATCTCTGGAGCATTTGCATTTGGATTACTGCAGAAGTATTCGGTCACTCCCACTTCTGCCTGCGTCTCTACGGTCATTCGAACTTACTTACTGTGATCCATCATTCACTAAGAGCTGCCAGAAGGCTGGAGATCCTAATTGGCACAAGATTGCTCACATCCCAGTAAAAAGATTTTTTTTCCTTAAAAATTTCAGCTGGGCCATCCATATTTCTAACACTTCATCTTTCAAACTAATGTATTATTGCACTGCTGAGAGGCTTGCTAAAAGGGGACTTCCACACCCGGAGTATTATTTACTTTGTGATAAAAAGAGGAATCTATACATCATCTACTTCTTACTTGCGTTTCTTCATGCCAATTCTGGTTCAATATTTGTGCTCCACTCGATTTACAGCAGCCACACCAAGTTTGGATAAAACATCACCGGCAGATTGGTGGAGAAACGCATCCAAAAAAATTGTGACAGATCGAAGGATGGGAGTTAATTTTTCCATTGATCATTCTTGAAGCATGGTCTTTGTGGAAGCATTGCAATTCTTGTGTTTTTCGAGGGAGCTTCTCCAAGCATTTCAGAGGTCAGACAGAGTCTGCGAGATGAACACCACGTCTGTGCTTTCAGGTTGGGTGGAAATTAGGCTCCTGGATGGTTTTGGGTTCCTCTGTTTGGTCGGTTCTAGCTAATGTTCTTTTTAGTTTTTTCTCTGTGTTACTCTTGCAGTCTCTCAACCCTGGTCCAAGTTGAGGGGCGGTGTTTTGTAGTATTTCACGAATATCATTGGATCCTGCCATCTGTACAATCAAGGAGGGACAATGCTCAATGTTGGCTTTCATAACGATCACTTGGAGGTTTATTTCCTAGCAAGTGTCCGAGATGCCAACTGTAGGTAATTCTTGTGAGTATAAGATTGTGTGTAAAAGCACACTGAATTACCGTTGTAGCTTTTTCCCTAAAACTATCCTAAAGTATCATATTTATCCCGAATGAAAGAGACTTGTGCTAAGTGCTATATTCAGCACTAATTATTACCAGTCTAAGACAGGGGTGATTGATAGATATAAAAATAGTGGGCACACATGTGGAGAATCGTATCCTAGTAAAAGATACAAGTTTAATAGAGCAATCAGTTAACCTAAGTTATTTATATACGTCATTACTATAGTTACAAAGCTTACTTACCAAGATACAGTCATCCACAAGGTTAGGGTTTAGTTCCAGGCACCTAGGTACTACTAGGATGATGCTGCCTCATTGGTCTGTCAGCTATTCAACATCTTCTTATTATAAAGGTTCAACTCGTAACCGAACATGGAGAATTACAAAAGGATGAATGAGGCTGTCACCAATCCGTCACCTACCTCTAACAAACCGTGAGGTACAAGAGAGGAAAAACACGAGGATCAAACCCATAAATCACCAAGAAGACTTAGAGAAATACTCAAGAGGAGACTCATCCTGCCTAACTCCATTAATTCTAAGAGGGAAATGTAAGTGTGGGACTCCAAGTGAAGTGTAGGTGGTGTTCGGTGAGTGGTCTGTTAATGTAAACAGCAATGGTAATCAAATACACAGGTATTAGGGGTGGGATCATTGATTACCCACTTTGTTTTTTTGTTCACAGCAATGGTATTTGATACCATTATGGTGTTTGATTTAGCTCAAGCATCAGATTGACTTTTCGGGGCTGAAAAAGGCCCGGAATGCGCCGTCCATGATGCCGGCATCCTCGCCATCCTCGGCTGGCAACGGCGGCACACCCCGTCTCCCCTACGTGCTCGCCAGGTTCGCGTCTGCACTCGTCGCCGCCAAGGACGGGAACGTCACGCGCGTCTACGGCTTCGACAGCTGCCCCGTCGCATGGTGCCTGCGCGTCTTGTTCCTCTACAAGGCTGCCTGCTTGTACGCATCATGCCCTCGATCAGAGGCGGAACTGCTCGGTCCTCCCGTGCTCTGCCTCGCCGCCAGAGGTCTCAGGCCTGCTCAAAGAGCTGCTGCGCCAGGTGGACGGATGCTTCAGGGGCAAGTCGCGCCGTCGCGCTGCCCAAGAGGCCGCGCCCGGCGTTGATGTCGATCGCGGTGCCGTGGAGGAGGTCGCCAAGCAGGAGCACGCTCGGATGGAGGGAGACACTGATCTTCCCTGGTCTCAAGAGGGTGGCGCATCCTCCGGCGATGTGTTCACCGATGGTAGCTTGGTGATGGCGAGGGGCGGAGCAGGGTCGGCGACTATGTCTTGAGGCGGCATAGGGATGAGAATTCCAGAGGCCGAAGACGGCGGCGACTTGTGGAGCCACTGCCATTTTTTTTTTTTAACAAGCCACAGACGTTTTAGGCCTTGTTCGCATCCTCACGATTGAAACCAGAGCAGGTTCAGTTCCAGGCCAGGAACCAGTGAATCCGAGTGGTTCACTTGATCCAGGTGTTTCACCTGATAACAAAAGGTTTTATTCCGGCAAACTACTTCTGCTGCACCAATCTGTTCGGCAGCATATGACTGATTCCCACCGGGTTTCAAATGACCTCAAAAGATACAAATTCACATGCATTAACTATAAACCAACAATATATCAACAAGCATAGCGAAGAAATCTGAACATTCTACAGTAAATCATAAACAGTATTTGTAAAATCTAAAATCATAATAATATTTGGCAAAACTGAAATCATATACAATATTTGGCAAATCTCAAAGCAAAAACAGAATGAGATCATGGTAAAAGTTGGCAACAGCCTCTACTGCACTATCTTCAAGCTGAGCTTTATTTTGCCGAAGAGTGAGAATTTGCAGCTTTGTAAACTTGGTAGAAAGAGGTTACTGTGAATTGATCATCCTTCTGTCAACCCAGCAAGGTCTAAATTATTCATGTTCTGCTTGCACCTACAAATGATACAATTATATCAAACCATCATGTTTGTAAATAGTAACTCATAAATGTTGGACAAGGAGACAAAGCCAACATCAATGACAGTGATAAAGCCGTGAGAAAAGATGGCATTTTCAGTTTGAACCTAAAGATGTCAATTTGAACACGCTATCTCAAATATGCTAATTAAGCAGAGGCATTAAGAAACCACTACCAAACAAATGTGCTGATTAAACAGGGGCAGTGGAAAATAGATACAGTAGAGAGAAGAGTTAGAAGAGTGACCTTAAAAAATGATAATATGCTAAGAAGAGTTGGAAGAACAATAAGTCTAGCATGTACTACGTAGAGTTATAATGTGCAGAGTGACATGGAAAAACAAGCATACTAGAAAAGATTCAGTGCAGTGACATCTACAGGAAGCTATCTATGCCTGTTGCTGGATTCAATGCTGAAGCACGTACTACAGCTTGTTCCAGCAATAAAATAGTGAAAGATCAGTAAACAAAGGATTCAGTGCAGTGACATCTACAGCCGCCTCGCACGCCGTTCCGGATTGGTAGGGTTTCATTCCAGACGTCGCGAGGTCAAGTTTCGTTCCAGGCCGCTGAGGCGCCGGAATGGCCAGGATAGGCCCGATTCCAATCCAGGCCGAGGTTAACCGAACGGCATTTTCGGTTCGGCCCAGGTTTCAAACCGGACTGGTCTAATCCGCTCGGAACGGGCCTTAATCCGGGTCATTCCGAAACAAACGAACAAAGCCTTAGAGAGGAAGACGAGATAGATCGATGGCGGAGGAGAGGAGATTGATGCGATTGATTTACGGTGGTACGGCGACGGTATCGGGATTGTGAAGGATGGGAAGTGATTACAGCGTGAGTGGATCGCAGACTAATCTAATCAATTATAAAGGGGCGTTATTTGATAAACCTTCTGAAAGCGATGGAGGTGAGACTGCTGCTTGTTCCCATGGAATCTTACATGCACTGTTTTAAGATATCTATGAGAGCCAACTCGTGGAAGATGAATGAATTCGGCACAGAGATCTTAGCGGCTTGCCCACAGGCTGGCCGGCCTAGTAATTATATATCTTGCATTCAAATACTCTTTAACGAAAATAGAGCTATATTATTTTGAACTAACATATATGTAAGAAATGTAAATCTATATTATTTTGGAGGATTATTAGTAGGCGTAAGCGATACTTAGCCATCAACATTCAACCACCTCGTCCCATCGTTGGCAGTATACTTAGGTGATGGTATTTAGGTGCTCCTTTATTTTCACCATTATTGGAAAGCAGCTAAGGTGGTCCTGAGTGACATGAATTGTCCGGTTCAGTAGCAATCATCGTGGGCTCTTTCATACTCCTCCATCCACTTTTAATTGTATCTACTATAGATAAAGTTACTAGCAGTGAAGGAGCTGTTCTCCCAACGGCAACATGAGTGTAGTTAAGATAAATATTATTTAAATTATTACTCTATTAACTGTAATTATGCGGCGGGCAATCTTGTTACAATTAAATATGTAACTCGTGCTATCTGACAGGATAACAAATACTATGCAATACATACACTTATACTGAACGTAATGTCGTGTCATTTTAAGATTAGCTTCACGTTATTGTGTTTCCGATCCTACTCACCGTATACGCCGATCTCGATCTCAAATTGAGGGTTGACAAATTTGATAGGTGAGGGACGAGTAGTTAAGACAAAATAATATAATAGTCTTTGTCTTCTACTACTTAATATGCTTATTAGTTATTTTTTTGTCTTCTACTACTTAATTTGATAGGTGAGGGCGTACATGTCGCGGTCGCTCCGGCGGCTTGTAAGTAGACAAACATTCCAGTCCATTCGTCCTCAATTATTCCGGTGCAGTGTGCTATCCAAGACGGCAACACCGGCAGACCGCGCAATCAAGCGGCGCCCATCCATGGAGGACGTTCGAGCCAAGCACGTCGTACTGTTCCCCTTCCCCGGACTGGGCCACCTTGCCGGCTTCCTCGCCGTCACCCGCCCCCTCCGCCGTGAGCTTCCCGATGCCACCACCGTCACGATCGTGAGCACCCCGCGCAACGTCGTGGCCCTGCGCTCCTCCTTTGAGAAGGAGTCGCCGGCGTCTAACATCGGCTTCCATGCGCTGCCGTTCGTGCCGGCGGACCACGGCCTGCCGCCCGACTGCGAGTCCACCAACTCCCTCCCGATGGTGGAGTTCATCAAGCTCTTCGAGGCCTTCGACGCTCTCCAGCCAGCCTTCGACAGCTACATCACGAGCCTTCGTGGGAACGGCGGCCGCGCGGCCAACATCTGCATCGTTTCCGACGTGTTCCTCGCGTGGACGGTGGACGTGGCCCGGCGGCGAGGGTGCATGCACGCTTTCTTCGTGTCGTGCGGGGCGTTCGGCACGGCCGTCCTCCACGCGCTGTGGAAGAACATGCCGGCGCTGCCGTTCGGTCCTGACGGCTTGCTCTGTCTGCCAGAGGTCCCGGAGGCGGGGGCGCTCGACAGGACGCAGCTGACGCAGCCACTCCTGCACGAGAACGCCGAGTGGACGGCGTACCACCACCGGCTAATCCCGCGCGGGTACGAGACCGACGCGGTGCTCGTCAACACCGCGGAGGAGCTGGAGCCCACGGGACTCGCCATGCTGCGGCGCACCCTCGGCAAGGTCCCCGTCTGGCCCATCGGACCACTCGTCCGCGCCGGCGCGGCGTCTGATGCCGCCGCCGATGACCACGGCATCCTTCGCTGGCTCGATGCGCAGCCTCCTTCGTCCGTTCTGTACGTTTCATTCGGGTCACAGAACTCGATACGCCAGAACCAAATGATGGAGCTCGCGGCGGCGCTGGAGTCGACAGGCCAACGGTTCCTGTGGGTCTTCAGGCCACCGGTGGGGCTCGACGTCTACGGCGCGTCGCGCGACGACGAGTGGCTGCCGGAAGGGTTCGAGGCCCGCGCGCGCGTGGGGAATAGGGGCCTCCTGGTCCGTGGGTGGGTGCCGCAGGTGCGGATCCTGGCGCACGGCGCCACCGGCGCGTTCCTGAGCCACTGCGGCTGGAACTCGGTGCTGGAAAGCCTGACGCACGGCGTGCCGGTGCTAGGCTGGCCGCTGGGCGCCGAGCAGTTCTACAACGTGAAGATGATGGCCGAGACGTGGGGCGTGTGCGTGGAGGTGGCGAGGGGGAACATGGAGAGCTCCGTGGTGGAGAAGTCCAGGTTGGTCCATGCCGTGGAGACGGTGATGGGGGACACGGCCGAGTCAAGGGCCATCCGGCGGTGCGTCACGGAGGTGCAGGAGCTGCTGAGGAAAGCTCGGGCGGAGGATGGCGGTTCGTCGCTGGCGGCGTTGCTGGAGTTCCTCCGAGCCATGCGGCTGCGATGAGACAGGGTCAACCTGCTCGAGGATTCGGAGCGGAGAGACACGTGCACCAACGATGTCCTACACAAGTTCTAGTAAAAACATGGGGCTGTAGTGCTGGTGCAACTTTTATGAAACTGAAAGATCCAATGATTTTTTTGTACTATTGACCAATCAAGCGGAAAGGAGTAAGCCGTCGTCACACCAAACAAGCAGACGTGTACTCTTTGTTAATGGTCAATGACGGCTGGCTAAACTATCTCTATGATAATATATATTTGTGACACCTCTAGAACACCATTCACGCCCTTCGTTATAACAACTACAATATTTGCCAACTAGGGTTAGGATAACCGGATCCTAAGTTTGAAACCAAGAGGATCACTCTGTCAACAGTCACTATGTCAAAAACCTTGATTAGGGACACGGCTCAAGTAACACTGTAGACACGTTATATCAGTGTCCTTAAATTTGCATCTCTGATTTAAAGTCATTGGAGACACGTTATATCAGTGTCCCTGTTGACGCTGAAATCGGTTTCGGGACAGCACACCACGCGCATGTCCGTGTGCGGAACGTCGATGTAGCCTTGACAAAAATCACCACAAGCACCTAGAAAACTCACCTCGAGAGCGACCCGTCGGAAGAGGATCTTCTTAGGGTTGATTCGGGCTCGGTCAGGCCAGTCGGATCGCCTTCACATGTCGTTCGGACGGATGAAGAACGGAATTGGGGTCGAGTAAAGTGATTAGAGTTTGGAGAGGTAAAAAACATAAAGACAAGTTTGTAGAGTCGATTGAGATGCCCCTCAATCGGCTTGAGGCCTTTTTTATAGAGGTAGGGTGGTCTTACCCCAAAAGATTTCGGACCCTACAATTTAGGAAGGAAATAACAACCGAAACCGACATCAGCGGTAAGTCCGGCACGTTGCCGGATCCTCTGGTCACCGGATACTCCGATACAGTGCTAGACAGTTCACCGTGTAAAATCCGAAACCTGAGAGGGCTTGCCAGACAATCCGGTGAGATGCCAGACACTCCGTGGGCAAAACCACCAGACCCGAGACGGCTTACCAGACATTCTGGCAACATGCAAGACACTCCGGTGTGTTCAGAGCCCCAACCAGAGAAGGCTTGCCGAAGGATCAGGCAATACACCGGACGGTTCGGTGGTCGAAAAAGCCCAAACCCGAGAGGGCTTGTCGAAGACTCCGGTATTATGCCGGACACTCTGGTAGCACCAATTTTTGGGTGTCAACACATGCCCCCTGCTTTTTGGTGAAGCCCCTGTACCACAAAGCATTCTAAGCACCCAAAAATGTCTAAGACGATGGTTCTTCGACTCACCGGCCATATTACGAATTTATAGCAACTATATTCATTATATCGGCTAATTCTCTTTTAAGCGTTTTGCCATATACTCGGGTGGTATTTCTTCAAATACCGGCCATTGAGAGCTCTAGGTAACGATACTCTTTGCAAGTCTTCTACCATGTAGGCATTTCCGATTATGACTCTTGTTATTCTATATGTTCCTTCTCAACTAGGAGACCACTTTTCGAACTTGTTATTCCTTGAACCATTGGGCAAAATTGTTTTTCAAACTAATTCGTCCACCTGAAAAGTTTTGACTTTTACCTTTTTATTGTAGGCCCTAGCAACTCTTGCCTTGTCTTTCTCAATTTCTTTTAAGGCATTTAATCGCTTATCCGTCACTTCATCAATATTATCTAACATCAATGCACTATATTCATCGGTGGATAAGTCATTCTGTTTAGCTAACCTTAGAGCTCCTATATTTACCTCGACGGGTAAAACGGTCTCTTCTCCATACACAAGCTCATAGGGTATTACTTTAGTCGCCCCATACCTAGATATCCGATGAGCTCATAAAGCTTTTGATAAGACTTCATGCCACTTCTTAGAGTGATCCTCTATCTTTTTCTTAATGAGTTTGATCAATGTTTTATTGCTAGACTCGGCCTGACCATTGGCCTGAGCGTAATATGAAGAAGAATTGAGCACCTTAATCCCATATGATTCGGCAAATTCACGAACATGACCCGATGTAAACGAGGTTCTTTGGTCTGTAGTCAAAGTTTGCGGTATGTCGAACCTATGGATAATATGGTTAGTAATGAACTCAATCACCTCTTTTTGCGTCATGTTCTTAAGGGCAACCGCATCGGTCCACTTGATGAAATAATCCGTTGCTACTAACACAAAGTAGTGTCCTTTAGAAGATGAAGGATATATTTGCCCTACAAAATCCAGCCCCCAACCTCGGAATGGCCAAGGTTTGATGATAGGATTCATCATTGCAGCAGGTACTAATTGAATAGTTCTGAATCTTTGACACTCTTCACACCCTTTGTAGTAACGGTAACAATCGGCAATCATAGTGGGCAAATAGAATTCAATTCTTCTTAATAGGCACTTCATCTTAGGAGCCGATTGGTGCGTACCACAAATACCATTATGAACCTCACCCATAGCCACTTTGGCTTCTTCGTCACCTAGACACTTCAAAAACAAATCATCTCCCGTTCAGCAATACAAATGACCGTCAATCAAAGTGCATTTGAAAGCCATGTGCCGAGCTTTTTGTTCTACCCTTTGTATTGGATCGGCGAATGTATGAAATTATGTGAGATCTCCAATCTAATGATTTGGCAGTGTCATTATTTGTCTTGCTAATAGCCGAATTTTCTAATTCTAGCACCTCGTACATCGGTTTCTTAATAACAGAAAATTTCCCTTTGCTAACATTGTGGCCCGATGCTTGTTGTGCTAAATCATTGGCTCTACTGTTTTCTAGTCTAGGAACATGGTATATGTAAAATTCATTCATCCTTTTGACCACATCTAAACATCTATCTAAAATAGCATTCAACGATCCATTGAGACATTGAAAGTTTCTGACAACTTGTTGCACTATTAACAATGAATCACCGAAAGCTTCTACATGCTTTACCCCAATGGATTCTAACATCTCTAAGCCAAACAGTAATGCTTCCTACTCGACTTGATTGTTAGTGCAATTATATTCTAATCGGTTCCGATGCTCAACAATAAAATTAGTAACAATTTGGCCTTTCATGAATTTTAATGACTCAAAAATCAAATCATATTCAATCAAAGCATATGCCCATTTACCGAGCCTATCACTAGATATCGGTCTATGCAACATATGTTTGATAACATCGGTTTGACAAGAAACCACACAAGTACTAGATAACAAAGTAATGTCTCAACTTAGTGCAAGCATAATATAAGGAAAAACAAAGTTTTTCGATAGGAGTGTACGTTGTTTCCGCATCCACCAACCGCTGGCTCACGTATGTGATCACATACTCTCTTCCTTCGGTTTTTTGTGTCAAAGCAGCTCCAATTACATTATCCTCGGCTGCTACATATAGGCGAAAAGGAGTTCCTCTCCTAGGCGCCCTAAGAACCGGAGGTGATGACAAGTATGTTTTGATCTTTTCAAAGGCTTCTTGCTGTTTTGCCCCCCAAGTGAATTCGGTTTTGTTTTTCAACTGAAGGATAGGAGTGAATGCATTAATCTTTTCCGACAAGTTGGATATAAATCTCCTCAAGTAGTTTACTTTACCTAAAAATTTCTGCACACCTCTTTTGCGTGTAGGAGCTTGCACTTTTTGTGTAGCTTCTATTTTTTAGGATCTATTTCTATGCCATTCTCATAAATAATGAAACCTAAAAACTTCTCCGCCGATATACCAAAAGCACATTTGAGAGGATTCATTTTCAGACCAAATCGGCGCATACGCTCCAAAGCAAGACGCAAATCGGTCAAGTGTGGATCTAAAGCGGCCGATTTAATCACCACATCATCAATATAAACTTTCATGATGACACCAAGCAAATTATGGAAGATAAAATTCATAGCCCTTTGATAAGTGGCGCCCTCATTTTTCAGCTCGAAAGTCATAACAACCCATTCAAATAAACCGACAAACCCAAGACATCAAAATGCAGTCTTAGACATATTATCTTCGGCCATAATAATTTGATTATAACCCGCATTACCATCAAGAAAACTAATCACTTTATGGCCTGAAGCATCATTAATTAGCATGTCAGTTGTAGGCATAGGATACTCATCTTTGGGAGTGGCTCTATTCAGATTTCTAAAATCAATGCAAACTCTTATCTTACCCGTGTTTTTCTTCTCAACGGGTACAATGTTAGATATTCACTCTGCGTACTTGCAAGGTCTTATAAAATTTGCATCAAGTAATCGGTTTACTTCTTCTTTAATCTGATCATACATATTCGGATTGAACCTCCTCATCGGTTGTTTAAAAGGCCTAAAGTCAGATTTGATAGGAAGCCGATGTTCTACAAGTTCACGGCTCCATCCCGGCATTTCATTGTAAGACCATGCGAAGCAATCTATATATTCTCTTAAGAGCTCGATTAACTTTGTTTTATAATCGGCTTTCAGATTTTTATTTAAAAATGTCCCTTGTATTTTCATCATTACCAAGATTCACCTCCTCAAGAGGATAGACCGATGTAAAACCCTGTCCTAGCTTATCCATGTCTTCTATAATTTTGCACATATCGTTCACATTAGCCCGATAATGTTCAACTCTTCTTTGCAACCAATCTAAATTAGACTTCATTGAATCACATAATATGGTTGAGTCGATTTTCTATCGGCTTTACATTGATAGGTACAAATCCATCTTTAGTAACACTAAGAAACTCATAATCCATCAAATCTAAGCCCGTCAAACATTTGACATTATTATGTGGCAACAAAGATGAATCGGCCATGGCAATACAAGCCGATACATCCGCATGCACCATCTCTACATCATCATCAACCCATTGTATCAAGTATTGGAGTAAAGTAGATGGAACACATTTGTTGACATGAATCCAATTACGTCCCAATATCAAACTATGGCCCTCTTTGTTTGAGCTAGAGCTTTTGAGCTTTTAGAAAAACTGGCTGGTAACTAGTTGAAAAGTTCGCTGGTGAAATTTAGATGTTGGCTTTTGTAATATACATTTAACTTTTCTGCACACCAAAAGCTGGAAAAGTAGCCCTCAGTGAGCTTTTTAGCTTTTAGTTCATTTATGCAAAAGCTAGCTTTTTAGCGTTTCAAAAGCGAGCTTTTAAGAACCTTGTTTATTTTAGCTTTTCAGCTGAAAAAGCCAGCTGAGAAGCTAAAACAAAGAGGCCCTGTAACTTCTCCGAACATCGGCACCAAAGAAAGCGGTTGCCATAGTTTTACTTCCAACGGTGAGCTCCATGGAAGCGACCTCTTTGGCTTCCATAGGATCTTTTCCTCCCACACCATTCAAAGTCATGTTGGTCCGGATGAGTTCATCATCGGCCTTACCTAGCTTTTTAAACATAAAATATGCAATTAAATTAACAATGACACCTCTATCTACAAGCATATGAGAAATCGGTGTACCATCAATATGCCCCATTATGAAAAGTGGCTTCAAATGGTTATCCGATTCTTTAGGTTTCTCAAAGATAGCATTTTTAGGACTAAAATCAAATTGAGCCATAACTTCTTCCTCTTCCAATAAAGAATTATCCGAAAGAGACAAGCAAATAGTGTTAACATCCATACCTTCCCAAGGCGGCGCCGGTTCGTAGTCTAGAAGATCATCATTATCGAACTCGGACATGTCGATATCCCCCGTAGGCGTGGGCGCGGTGAGATTCTCCCTGGGCGTGGCGTCGGCTTGGTTCGGTGCCCCCACCAAAGTAGCCGATTCTTCTAATGGTGGTGAAGTTGGAAGTTCGGGCTTCTTCACCCTCCATGGCTTATCTTGAGGGATCATTGGCTTGACTTCATTGCATACTTTGTCCCTTTCCTTTTCAGCTTCTTGTTCTCGCATTTCACGTAATTGAAGCCGGGGGGACACCACTTCGGTTGCGTGTACTTGGAAGAGGATTTGCTGCCACTAGCTTCGTGATCATGAGATGCTTTATCAACCGGATCATTCATCGTGATCGGTCCATTGAAGACTTCCCCAATCTTAACATCGGTCGGGCCGATTTTCACAACACCTCCGGATGCATTTTTCTGATTGCAAAAGTTTGGAGAGCATAATCGTTACCTTGCTTGATGCGCCACTCCTGTGTTTGGAGTGGATACAAAAGTACATTTCCTTGCATTGATCGGTGGAGGTTTGGGCCGATCATGAGTATGGTTGGAGAGCCTTGTGAAGACATCCCCTTTGGGTACGCCTCACCCTGGATGAAACGGAGGGAATTGCATTGGTGGAATAGGCATTCACGGTCCCATATGTGGATTCCACATCGGAACCGGAGGATAAGGCATGGGAACGCACCATGGTGGAGGTAAACCGAACATAGGTGGAGGAGGAATAGGCATAGAACATAGGTGGAGGAGGAATAGGCATAGTCATATTCGGTCTCACCTCTTTTCTAGGACGCTCATCATCATGTGGAGACCTTGGTCGCTTGGCTGACCGATTCTCCGAATCGGTTTTTGATGTTTGTATTTTTCCATGAGGTGGTCAAATGTACTTCTGAAAGTTGTCTTCTTTTCCTTGACCTTGCTCTCATTCACCTTCTACTTGCCCACTTTGGGATTCTTTGGTTTGATCATCTTGGGCTGTGGAGCTTGCCCTTCGGGTCCCGAACCTCTAATAGTCACTTTGATGGACACGTTACCATCGGAAGATTTCTTTAGCACCGCTTTTCTAGAAGTGACCGTATCACTTGAAGGAGCAGGCCTTTCCTCCCCAACGATGACATTCTTCCCTTTTGTTGTATCGGCTTGATGTGGCCGAATCAACGCCTTAGGGTTTAGATCCAAAGTATTCATCGGGAATAGGTGCTTATCTATTTGCATTTCTTTGAGACTCAATCTTTCTTCATTAATGGCCGATTGGACCTGTCAATGGAAAACATTGCAATCATTAGTAGCATGAGAATATGAATTGTGCCACTTATAATATGCCCTACGCTTTATTTCTTCTGTCGGTGGCAATGTATAGGACAACTTAATATATCCAATTTTATGCAGCTCATCATATATTCTATCGCATTTGGCTACATCAAAGGTGTATTTCACATCATCTTTCTAATTCTTATGAACCAGTTTGAGCGCGTCACATGCTAAAGATTTACTCTTAGATGGCCAATTAAATTCAGCAGCATATATATCGTTGGACTCATCATCGGTGCTATCCGAATCATATTCAACAACATGCTATGATTATGCTTTGTTTCTTTGCTTCGGCTCTCTTGTGCCAAAGCCTTTTGTTGGAGTTGTGTGAGAGTAATAAAATTATAGCCTTTCAACTTTTCCCTATGATTAGACTGTAAACCGTTAAAAGCTAAATCAGTCAAATCTTTTTCAGAAATTATCACATTAAAGCAACGGTTCTCTATCTCTCTAAACCGACGAATGAAACTAGCAACCGTCTCATCCTTCCCTAGTCTAGCCGATGTTAAATGTGACAATTTTAATTTATTGTCTTCGGAATAAAAGTGGTTGTGGAATTTGCGTTTCAAGAATTCCCATGCGCAAATGGAATCCGGAGGCAAAGATGAGAACCACAAAAATGCAGTTCCGATTAATGACAAGGAGAAAAGCCTAATTTTCAGAGCATCAATGTCATTAGCTTCTTCTAGTTGAGCGGTGTAATGGCTAATGTGTTCCCATGTTGTTTTATTGTCTTCACTGCTAAACTTTACAAAATCCGAGACACGCCAACCATTAGGGTAAGGGACCGAATCAAAGGTTGAAAGGTATGATTTTTTTTATAAATTCGGTCTCTACCTTTTAAATCAACTCCTAGCGTGTCTCGGAATTGCTTAGTCAAATCTTCCTTAAAATTTGCAAGACGCTCTTCTATGTTCGTGGGGTTTCTATGAAGGTTTGCATGAGCGCTACTTCCTACCATATTAAACTTTTCATTATATGTTGAATTATGAGAAGTCCCCATACCGCTTGGTGGAATATATGATGTACTGTACATGGCGGTGCGGTATGGAGGAACAAAGTTGGACACTTCACTCAATCGACTAGTAGCCGGATTGGGGATGCTATCAATTGGTTCTACATTAGTAGAAGGCACTACTAGAGCATTAGTTTGCACACCGGTCTGGAAACTCGATTGCCCACTAAATGAATTCAACGGCATACCGTACCAAGTTTTTTCAACGTTAGACACATTAGGCGCCGAGGAATTAGCATGAGGTTTCTCTCCTTGTGTAGTACGATTGATAATACCAAGATCTTTCAATGACTTTGCTAGGGTTTCTTGAATTATATATTGCATCTTGTCGTTTAAAACCTTTTGACTATGAGCGGACCAAGATGAAAGATCTTCAAAAGTAACCGCGGGTTGGATAGATGAACTTACATTGGTAGAACCTACGGTTTTCTCGTCGGGGATGGTAGGAAGAACGGTCTCCTTGACTTGAGTGATCGCCCCTTGACGATCTTTCTTTAAACACGCCAAGAATTCTCGGAGTTCCTGATCTTCCCGCGCCTTGCGTTCCCGTTCCTCGCGCACCTTGTGCTGCTCTCTACGGCCTTTCGTTGTTCTAGAAACAACTTCCGCGCCTCTTCGAGAACTTCCTCCAACGATTGCATCACGATGTTTTTTGACGAGATCTCGGAAGACATGATGTCGAGAAGATGATTCGGTTTGTGCAATCGGAATCTTTCTTCACCAGCGGAGTTGTCAAAAAAATGTGTTGACACCGAAATCGATTTCGGGACAGCACACCACGCGCACATCCGTGTGCGGAACGTCAATGTAGCCTTGACAAAAATCACCACTAGCACCTAGAAAACCCACCTCGAGAGGGACCCCGTCGGAGTAGGATCTTCTTAGGGTTGATCCGGGCTCAGTCAGGCCAGCTGTATCGCCTTCACAAGTCGCCGGGATGGGAGAAGAACAGAATTGGAGTTGAGTAAGGGGATTAGAGTTTGGAGAGGTAAAAGACGTAAAGGCAAGTTTGTAGAGTCGATTTGGTTGCCACTCAATAGGCTTGAGGCCTCTTTTTATAGAGGTGGGGTGGTCTTACCCCAAAAGGCTTCGGATCCTACAATTTAGGAAGGAAATAACAATTGAAACCGACATCACCGGATAGTCCGACACATTGCCGGATACTTCGGTCACCGGATACTCTGGTACAGTGTCGGATAGTACGTTGTGTAAAATCCGAAACCCGAGAGGGCTTGCCGGACAATCCGGTGAGATGCCAGACACTTCAGTGGGCAAAACCACTGGACCCGAGACGGCTTACCGGACATTTTGGCAGCATGCCAGACACTCCGGTGGGTTTAGAGCCCCAACCCGAGAAGGCTTGCCGGATCGGGCAACACCGGACGGTCCGGTGGTCGAAAAAGCCTAAACCCGAGAGGGCTTGCCGGAGACTCCAGTATTGTGCCGGACGTTCCGGCAGCACCAATTTTTGGGTGTCAACATGCCCCTTGTTCACTTGACGCAAGTGCTCCTTATGCTCTTCAATGTATGGGGACACTTCTGCTGTCTGCTGCAACACAAGAAAATGAGCTTGTCGGAATGCATTCTAGTCAGGATTGAGTGCCTTCTCCCCGATAGTCCCTGTCCCAGCTAACCTTCCCTCATGACGAGACATTGACATGCCAACAGGATTTTTAGGGTCAATGAAATTAAGACACCAGTCAACTACCTCTCCAGCAGAGTATCCCTGGACCATGATTCCCTCAGGATGAACGCGACTCTTTGTATACTTGTTAAGAGTGCTCATGAATCTCACATATGGATACATGTGATGTAGAAACACCGGTCCAAGGTACCTTATCTCATTAACAAGGTGAATGATGAGATGTTCAGATACATTAAAGAATGTTGGTGGGAAATATGCCTCCGGGAGACTCATAGTCTCAAACAAGTTCTCTAGATCATCCAGTGACGTCTCATCAATTATCTTATGTGAGATTGAATTAAAGAAGAAGCATAGGCTCATGATAGCCTTTTGTACCTTTTCTGGCAATATATTTCTGATATACCAACAGCAAGCACTGCAGTGAGCATGATGTCGCAGTCATGACCCTTCATGGGGAGAAATTTGTTCTCCTTCGGATGGACAAGTCTTCGTATGTTTGATGAATATGCAGAAGGAACTTTTACACTCCGTAAGAAGTCACTTAATTCCTTTTTTCTTCCTTGGTTAGATTTATGGCAGATGCTTGTAGCTTGTTACCAGTGGCATTCTGATGAAGCTTAGATCTTATGCCCATGTTTTCCAAGTCTGCTCTTCCTTTTTCATGATCCTTGGTTTTGTTCTTCACATTCATGAGTGTAGCAAGTAAACTCCCACATATATATTTTTTTTCACATGCATGGCATCGATACTGTGACGGACGTCTAAGTCCTTCCAATAAGGTAGCTACCAAAGGATTGACTTCTTTTTCCAATCTAAACTTTTGATTATCTGTATCATGCTTTCGCTTTCTTAGAGTCTTGCTTTTCTTCCCATATGATACAGTGAGATCCTTGACCTGGTTGTAGACATCTTCCCCACTGTAATGCCTTGGAGCATATGCCACCTCCCTTGTGCAATCAAATTGATGTTTCATGCCTAGGTACACATGGGATTGAGGAAGGAAACGCCGATACCATATGTACACCCGTTTCTTCGAGTTGTTTAGCCAAAGTGTCTCGGTGTCATCTAAGCAGTGGGGGCAATCTTTTTCCCCTTTATATTGCCCGGACACAGAACGATCAGCTGGTAAATCAGTGATGGTGTATAATAACATGCCACGTAGTCTGAAGAGCTGCCTCTTGTGCCCATCGTATATCTCAATACCTAGTGACCAAAGTGTTTCCAAATCCTCAACAAGTGGCTGCAGATACACATCAATGTCATTGCCTGGTTGTTGCGGGCCTGAGATGAGAATGGACATGATCATGTATTTTCTCTTGTTACAAAGCCAGGGTGGAAGGTTGTAGATTGACAGCAGCACTGGCCACACACTATGCGATGTACTAATCTGGCCATATGGGCCCATCCCATCGGTGCTTAGTGTGAACCGAAGATTCCTTGGATCATTTGCAAACTCATCATACTTGTGATCAATTATATGCTACTGGGTTGCATCTGCCGGGTGCCGTATATAATCATTCCGCCCATCCTTATGCCAACACAAAAGATGTGCATCCTTGCTTGATGCAAACAAATGCTTTAGGTGAGGAATTATTGGAAAATACCACATGACCTTCTGAGGAGCTCTATGCCTCCTTTCCTCATCACCACCATCATTTCTTCTTTTGAATCTAGGGGTTCCACACTCGGGGCATTCTATTAGTTCTCCATTGCCACCACGAAATAGGATGCAGTCATTCTTACAAGCATGTATCTTTTCAACCTCCAGTCCCAAAGGGAAAATATTCTGTTTGGCCTCATACATGGTCTCGGGTAGCTCATTACCCTTCGGCAGCATGTCCTTTAACAAATGTAACAAAGCCTTGAAGCACCGATCTGTCATATGATGGTGGCCTTTAGCTGGATAAGCTTAAATGATGTGAAGAGTTTTGTGTACTTTTCCTTGCAACCAGTATAGAGTGGAGTTTTCATATCTGTCACCAACTTTTTTTAGTTTCTCAAATTCTGCATTGGTATACCCATCATACCCCATGGCATCACGAACCATTTTCTCTAGTTGGTTGGTTATATGGACATAATTGTCACTGATATTGACAAGCTCACCCTCACTTACATCATTCCTGTTGTATGACTGCCATATATAGTGTGCATCACAATCTTAACTTCCTAAGGGTCCTTCCTCTCCATCGTGGCCAGTGGTTTGCTGATCAGCTGTATGAGCGCCATGCCGGTCTCGCTCATTAACGCCTTCCTCACCATGCATGTTCCAACACGTATAGTCATCAATGAAACCCCGAATGAATAAATGAGCATGGACATACATTGAACTTGAGAACTTTTTGATGTTCTCACAATCAACACATGGACAACACATTGAAGATTAGCACATATTAGACTTATCTGCCTCTGCTGCAATTATGAAGGCCTTACACCATTTAGGTATTCATCACAAGTGCGATTTTGAAGATACATCCAACTCCGGGCCACCATCTACATTATTACACAATACATTAATAAAACAAGCTTGCTGAATAACAAATAAAACTGAATGTGCAAATACATTAGTTACTTGGTTAGGACATTAATTAGAAATGATGGAACAAAAAAATTATGTACAGTTTTATACTCAATTGCCTGTACTGCATTAGTTTTCCATATCCAAAAAACTGCCAATGCTACGAAATAAAGAAAAAGACCAAACTTGAACTGCGGCATTAAGTCAAACAGGTTATGTGCACCAAAGAAAACAGGGGAGGGTTCTGGAGCTCACTAGATGGAGGTAGGCACCAGATGCAACCATGTTTTCGTTGAAGATGAAGAGGATGGAGCCGGGAGCAGCCATTAATCCACCTCACACCTAGATTTTGCCGTAGGCTCCCCGATGGCAGCCAGAGGTGGCACGAGCGCCAGCCGGAGGAGGTGGCGCGTGAAAACGGCAAAGTGGTAGCGGAGGCAAGGAGGAGGAGTAGGAGGACATGGTGGTGTAGGCAAGGAGGAGGAGGAGGACGTGGTGGCGGAGGCAAGGTGGTGGTGCGTGAACACGGCAAGGTGGTGGCGTGGCCAACAGGATAGGTTATGCGCGCATGGTGTTACTGTGTGGCGTGGCCGGTTCAGAATTCTAGCTATCCTAGTGGTGCTTTTACGCTATCGGAGACCCATTTCAGTTACCCGCGTCTCTTATATCCATTCTATTTAGGGACGCATGCTAAGTGCCCAAGTCTCCTATTATTATCTTCTTACTGGAGACACGGATTCTATACCCGCGTCTCTAATATCTTTACATTGGAGACGCTTCTCATTGGTTCACACAAATTGGAGATGCGTAAAAATAAAATGCGTTTTTGATTTATCTTTGCAGACGTGTTTAAAATCCGCGTCTCAAATTGATTTGTCTTCTATGGTTGTTTCTTACATAGTGAGTGTTTCGTGAGAGGAGGAACAAAATTGGAAAGGGTTATTGTAGCAAAGTACTATTCATCAAACTTTCACTCCCCTTGAGTCAGACAGTTAAAACTGTGGTGCATGCAGATTAGCGAGTGGCGTGACAAGTTTGGCATGGAGCTAATACCGCGTGGGTATAGGAGCCAGTTGCGTGGGGGGCTGCGATGCCTAGGATTATAAAGCCAACATGTAATTGTCAGTTCAAAGTGTACCGAGAGACATTGAGAAAGTTCCCGTGCATGTCGCCACTGCAGTATTTGTTGCCTGGCAAGCATGGTCGCCTGTGAAGGTTTCCTCTCCCGTTCCACTGTGTATCGATTCTAGAGAAGAATAGAGAGGCCAAGATACAGGAGCAAGATTGGTCACAGATAGCAGCGGCAAATGGCATGGCGCCACCAGATTTGGTTGACTCCGCTGCCAACACCTTCAATGGACCTTTTGTTGCAGGCGTTGACGGAGATGACATCGCCATTGCTGCTCATGTGGACGACTCGTTGCCAGTGAAGGTTGAGGCCACTGCCGAAGACGTAAACTCCAGAAAGGTTGTGCCAGAGTCCGAAGACGTCGACGTGTTGAAGATTGTTGTTCCAGATTCCAAAGAAGAATCCAGTGCCAGCAGCAGGGACTACTATGGCATTGTTGTTCTTGATTCTGAGGAAGAAGATAGCTTTGGAAGTGAACTGAAGGAGAAAGAAATTGTTCAGGAAGACAATGAGGTATTGCTCTCCCTTTTGAAGCTAGGATCAACAGGGAACACATGTTTTCGATTGGAGTAAATCTTGTAATGAAGTTCTGAAGCTATTTACACTAATCCTACATCCAAATCTATATGGGAATAATGATGATGAAACTAATCAAGCAGCAACTTCTCTGCTTGCCCCAGTAATTTTGCTTATCCTTGAGAGCGACATTGAGCAAAGCCTCCAGGTCAACTTCAATAGATTTATGGCCACATCTTCCTTTTTTCCCTGAACTGATACTAACAAGCTCTCCCTGATCAAGGTTACCTCTACATCTACACCACAAACGCTAGATACTGTGGATATGTAATCCAAATTTTACAACAACATGCCCGGTACCTTTCTAGTGTAGTTTCCCATTTTTGCTCTTTGTTAACAATGTTTTGCAGACATGCTTTCTGACTTCCTCAGTCATATCTCTTCTTTTAATAGAAGTTCCTAAAACAGTGAACTAATGAATCTGTATTTGAACTACATAATTGAAATGTAACTAAAACAGTGGACTATGAAACATTTTTCCCACACCTAATTTCACATTGCTCTGTTTCTATCGTAAGTAGTTGTTTGAATTTGTTCTTTGGATTTTGAATTATGCTCTGACAGGGTTGTTAGAAAGCATCGCTGTAATCATTCGATGGGCACCCAGTTCGCGCAGGAACAGGAGTTGTGGAGTCCAGGTCATGTGGCATGATCGCCTGGTGCGGTTCATAGCTTTGTGTGAGTCATGGGCAGTTTTGTTCACACCTGTAACTTCCTTTAATGCATGAATATAGTGTCTAGAAAAGTGGTTGTGTTGACCTGTTAGGATCGTTGATCCTCCAACAGCTGCTAAGTTGTAGGGATGAGAGAGAGGAGGGCATGGCCTAGGCTGGCGGTGGCGGCGAGTTGGCTGAGGCGCCATGCTATTGCCGGTGCCTCTCTGTTGGCGTACAGCCAGGGGAGAGGGAGAAATTTCTCAATCTCTGACTTATTTTATTAATTAAAATCAGTTCTAGGCTTTTATAGCCAATTTCTAACTAACACCGAAACTAAACCAAACAAACCCTAGAACTAATCTAAACAAACCCTTGAAAAAATCCGATAATCTAGAAAATCTGCTAATCCAACTAATAGATCCTATAATTAAGGTAATCAGGTGGTGGCCATAACATCTCTCCCCCCTCAGCAAGCAAACAGTTCGTTCTCGAGCTAATGTTCGGGTAGGAGGGCATCATCAATCTAGAGTTGTGGATAGTGGTAGGAGCAGATGACCACCGGCGTGGATGGCATCCTCGGCACCGATCTGCTTCAGGATCTTGTGCGCCTGGGATGTCTTCTCAATTGACTCCGCAGAGTCAGAGATGAGGGTATTGAGTTGCATGCACCAACCAGTTGACCTTAAAAGCTTAAGGTGATAGAGAAAGGTGGGCACTTCACTTATACTCCAACACTCTCCCTCACGTGCAGCTCTCATAGGCGCAAACGTGAAATATGAATAGGCTATAATTTATTTTAATAAATTGCGCCCGTCAGGATTTGAACTCGAGACCTCTGGCTTTGATACTATATTGAGTTGCATGCACCAATCAGTTAACCCCAAAAGCTTAAGCTTATGGAGAAAGGTGGTTAATTCACTTATACTCCAACAGAGGGAAGGGACAGCGGTGGCCATGAGAGACGAGGCAACGGCGGCGCGCCGGAGGTTGACGTTGACACGGTGGTGCCACTTGCGCCACATCTTGGTCGAGGGGCGAACATGCGCCTGCGACGGCACATGTTGTCGAAGGCTCCTTGTCCAGCGCCGTGCGTACTGCCACCCGGAAATGAGGGATACGGGACACCACGCGGTCGGTACCCCAGGACTCCACTGAGGTCTGGTGGTCGACGCGGCGGGTGATGGCATAGGGCTGGCGCTTATTGCACGACAGTAGCTTGTGGATGAACTTGGTCTAGTCGGGGTAGATTGGCGCCCAGAAGACATCAGGCAGCAGCGGTAGGCCGGCCGAGTTCGTGGCTATGTCGCCCTCCAGGGCCTTAACGGAGGGAGGGGGCGGCTTGAGGCAACCATGGCGGCAGCTGTTGCTAGGGTTTTGGGGCGGTGCGACGCGCTCGGCGGTGACAGCCCCGTCATGCCATAGCCCTACATCTCATGGGAAAACACCAGTAGAAGGGTGATAGGGGGCGATGGTGGCAGCGTTCGCTAATTTTCCAAGTTAGAGAGGGGAACGGAGATGTCGACGACGGCGCGAGCCAAGTCAACGACCGCCTTGGCCAAGGCATCAAGCTTCGCGATCTTGACCGCGGCCAGCATCTAGATGGGGGTTGGTGTTGTTGTGGTGGAGAATGGCGGCAGGGTGATGGTGGGAGGAGGGTCTGACATCGCTAATACCAAATTGTTAGGATCGTTGATCCTCCGACGGCTGCGTAGGTTGTAGAGATGAGAGACAGGAGGGTGTGGCCTAGGTTGGCGGTGGCGGCGAGTTGGCTGAGTTGTCGTGCTGTTGCCGGCGCCTCTATGGTGGCGTGCAGCCAGGGGAGAGAGATATATTCCTCAATCTTCAACTTACTTTATTAATTAACTAGGTCTAGGCTTTTATAGCTAATTCCTAACAAACACTGAAACTAATTCAAAAAAACCCTAGAACTAATCTAAACAAACCCTGGACTAATCTGATAATCTAAGAAATCTGTTAATCCAACTAATAGATCGTATAATTAAGAAAATCTGGTGGGCGGTCATCAAATAACCACACAAAAAATACAGTTCGCATCCAGGTGTTCGTGTGTGCGCCTCTTGGGTTCGTCTTTGACTCCGGCGATGGTCCGGCGAGGCGAGCGAAACTGACACCCACTAAATCAGGTAACAAGTCAACCAAATCCTTTGAACGAGTGGATAAGTATTTGAACTAAATAATTGAAATGGAAGTAAAACATTGAACTAGTGCAGCATTCTTTCAACTAAATCGGTGAACAATTAACTGAATTGTATTAGTGAGCTAGTGAATCAGTTTTTCAACTAAATAATTCAAATAGAACTAAAACAGTGAACTGTATAAGTGAACTAGTGCAACATTATTATGACATCTAAATCTGTGAAACATATTAGATGTATCAGTGAACTCACCATCACCATACATGTAGATGTCATCGGATTTTGTGTTTACAAAATTCGGTGTGACAGTCATGCTCCAATCCAGGGCAGCAGTGTGTCTCCTCCAGATCTTCAAGTCGACATACTTGAGGGCCTCTGCCCACCACCACAACTCATAGAATTACAAATATATCGCTACAGTGGAAACAAATTGCCTGGTTGGCTGTCTCAAAATCAAAATGGATTAGTTGGCAACTTGCAATGTCTAGAACTCTGTCACTGTTACAATTTGGAAGCTATTCTAAAAAAATAGGTGATATTTTCAGTAACCTTTGCCGACTTAAATTTGATAGCCTCCCGAAGCTACAAAAATTGCCAGGTTATTCCAAAGAGCCTGAAGAGCGTGGACCTACATTCAGCGGTGTGAGACCTTGGTTTTTACATGTAGAGATGACGT
This sequence comes from Zoysia japonica, assembly GCA_001602275.1. Taxonomy (NCBI): domain Eukaryota; kingdom Viridiplantae; phylum Streptophyta; class Magnoliopsida; order Poales; family Poaceae; genus Zoysia; species Zoysia japonica. The sequence continues at coordinate 4,807,391 of BCLF01000006.1, read as the reverse complement.
TGACATGAGAAGGTAACTCTTTGTAAAACAAGCATCTCAGGTTGCACCGTCCTTGAATACTACAGTACAAGCTGAGGAAATAGAGAAGCTTGCTAATGAGCAGGATGATAACACTATCTTGTCCAATGTTTTTGGCAGATGTGGTAGCTTGCCAGCTAGACTTATCTGTGGCGACATAAAAGAAGAACAATACTCTCCATCCGTGTTTCCTGCTTCAGTGGACAGGGTCATTATTTCATACTGTGCCATCACTGATACTGTCCTAGGACACAACTCCTTGAGAGGCTCTACATCCCTATTTAGCTTGAACCTAAGGGGTCTTCCCTTGCTTACAGCTATCCCTTCTGTTGTGATTCAGTCACTTCATAAGCTCTCTGATCTCTCCGTAGAGGAATGTGTCAACTTTACCAGTTTAGAAGGCCTAAACAATCTCAGTAAACTGCAACACCTCAGCATTACAAAGTGACCCAAGCTTGCAACCCCTAAAGAAAAAGTGTGTTCTTCATGGAATTGCTGTTGATAACATTCCGCTCATTCCACAACTGCTTTCAGCAGAAGGCCTCTCTGTTGGAGGATAAGTAAATTGCCCACCTTTCTCCATCAGGTTAAGCATTTGGGGTCAATTGGTTGGTGCATGTCACTCAATATGGTTTCAAAGTCAGAGGTCTCGAGTTCGAATCTGACAGGCACTATTTATTAAAATAAATTGTAGCCTACTTCTATTCCACGTTTTTGCGCCTACGAGCTAACATCTCTGGAGCATTTGCATTTGGATTACTGCAGAAGTATTCAGTCACTCGCAACACTGCATGTGTCTCTACGGCCATTCGAACTTACTTACTGTGATCCATCATTCACTAAGAGCTGCCAGAAGGCTGGAGTTTCGAATTGGCACAAGATTGCTCACATTCCCAGTAAAAAGATTTTTTCCTTAAAAATTTCAGCTGGGCCATCCATATTTCTAACACTTCATCTTTCAAACTAATGTTTTATTGCACTGATGAGAGGCTCTCTAAAAGGGGACTTCCACACCTGGAGTATTATTTACTTTGTGATCAAAAAGAGGAATCTATATATCATCTACTTCTTACTTGCGTTTCGACATGCTATTTCTGGTTCAATATTTGTGCTCCATTCGGTTTACAGCAGCTCACACCAAATTTGGATGAAACATCACTGGCAGATTGGTGGAGAAATGCATCCAAAAAAATTGTGATAGATCAAAGGATGGGAGTTAATTTTTCCATTGATCATTCTTGGAGCATGGTCTTTGTGGAAGCATTGCAATTCTTGTGTTTTTTGTGGGAGCTTCTCCAAGCATTTCAGAGGACATACAAGAGTCTGCGAGATGAACACCACGTCTGGTGTAGGGATAAAAAACTTGGTGCTCTCGGGTTTGGTGGAAATTAGGCTCCTGGATAGTTTTGTGTTCCTCTGTTTGGTCGGGTCTAGCTAATGTTCTTTTAAGTTTTTTCTCCGTGTTACTCTTGCAATCTCTCAACCCTGGTCCGAGTTGAGGGGCGATGTTCTGTAGTATTGTAATATTTCATGAAGATCATTGGATCCTGCCATCTCATGAACATCAACTATTGCCATAAGACTTTCAACAGTCACGGTTTCATTCTTGTGTATACAGTGCAATTAAGGAGGCACAGTGCTCAATGTTGGCATTCATAACGATCACTTGGAGGTTTATTTCCTAGCAAGTGTCCGAGATGCCAATGGTAGGTAATTCTTTATGATTATAAGAGGCAAATTTTAAAATAGACCTAAGTGAATTTGGACCGTTCATTGATGTTGGTCAAGGTTTAAATTGTTCTTTTACCTCCTAGGAGGTAAAAGTTCTTCAATAATTATTAATTATTGTATAATTTAATTTGGAAAGCAATCTGTGATTTTTGGATGGTGACGGTAATCTGTGGCACATTTCCTTATATAAATCAACGGTTGAGATCGAATTTGTGCCTTACCTCTTAGAAGGTGAAACAACATCACTTGGTCTTATTTTAAAAGGACTCATAAGATTGTTTCAAAAGTACACAGAATTATCATTGTAGCTTTTTACATAAGAGTATTCTAAGGTATCATATTTATCCCAAATGAAAGAGACTTGTGCTAAGTGCTATATTCAGTACTAATTACCAGAGTCTAAGACAAGGATGATTGATAGATATAAAAATAGTGGGCACACACGTGGAGAATCCTATCCTAGTAAAAGATACAAGTTTAATAGAGCAATCAAGTTACCCTAAGTTACTTATATACTTCATTACTATAGTTACAAAGCTTACTTACCAAGATATAGTCATCTACAAGGTTAGGGCTTAGTTCCAAGCACCTAGGTCCTACTAGGATGATGCTGCCTCATTGGTCTGTCAACTATTCAAGATCTTCTTATTATAAAGGTTCAACTCGTAACCGAACTTGGAGAATTACAAAAGGATGGATGGGGCTGTCACCATCCATCACCTACCTCTAACACTACTCAAAAGGAGACTCATCCTGCCTAACTCCATAAATTCTCACTACCACAAAAAGAGTCATTAGAGAAGGGTGTTTTTCTTCATTAGAGACGGATGAAGCATCCGTCACTAAATTTATGTCACTGATGTGGAGTCATTAGAGAAAGGCAAACGACCGTCATTGATACGAAGCATTATCGATGGGTGAACAGCCGTCTCTGTTAAATCATATCAGCGACGGTCGTTCCCGCAGCCGTCTCTGATGACATACACATCAGTGACGTGCACTGGTGGCAGTGTCTCTGATGACACACTCATCAGTGACGCACATTAGTGGCAGCCGTCTCTGATGACCCACTAATCAGTGACGTTGTTAGTCGTAGCCGTCTCTGATGACCCACTCATCAGTGACATGTTTTAGATTTAGCCGTCTTTGATGACCCACTCATCAGTGATGCGTTTTGCTGACAGCCGTCTTTGATGAGAAGCTCATCAGTGACACATGTTACAAAGAGCCGTCTCTAATTTCTATGTTATTAGTGACCTAATATTTACACCCGTCGCTAATGTAGTGGAACCCGTATCAGTTTTTATTTTAAATCTGAGCCACCAGTTTACTCGATATCAATTGCACTTCAGATAATAACAACCATCATTGCATTACCAGCTTGATCTCTTATATAACGAGCATTTCAAATAATAACAATATGAGACTCAATTGTTGCATATTTAAATAAAACAGTATTATACATATCACAAATGAGAGCTACAATACATTTGCATTCACTTAGGTACAATGGAACTCTCCCTTACTGTAGATAATCTCAGAGATGAAAAAGGTAGCCATTCGATCTCGAAGATCAAAGAGCACAGTATCATCGAAGGCACATGTAGGTATGATGAAATCCTGCTTATTGATCATAGCATGAGATGGGCATGTAATCATTCAACTATAACAGATCACTCAAATATTTAATTTAGAAAAGGTACAGTTTTTCTCTCTACTAAATATAGAATACACATGGATATTATCAGCACAGATCTTGTCTATGATCCCAAAATGCAAAAAGCTTGGATAAATCACATGTTCTGCATGACTATCAAGGACATTAATATTTTCTCACAATCTGAAAATATGTGTTCTGACATGAAGCCTTAACTACACCGCAAGCACTTATCAGATTTCTTCACTGATTGCTATCATATTAGAGTTGGCATTGCTGCTTATTTGTCCCCCCCCCCTCATGCTACAGCATGCATAGAATTAAGTTGCCATGAAAAACAAAGCTAATTAAATTGCCAAAAATAGCAAGCCCTTCTCAGATATTTTCAGGAGGTACAAAGTTAATCATTATCATAAGAACAACAATGTCTTATCACTCAAATATTTAATAATGAAGTTATTAGCTGATTATTACATAAAGTTTGTTTCCTTAAAACAGTTTTTCTATTAAATGGTTTTTTTCACACAACTCGAGATCATTTTTGTCTTATCCTATACAATCCTTTCCAAAATGGTATTATGCTCATATTTATCTTGGTTTACAAAGTTCCTTTCTGTGCTGTTTCTTTTTTTTTTGCTAGGCTTGTTCTGATATCTACAAGCCCAATGGACAATTTATTTTACCAAATGATAGGGAAGGTGTATTGGCATTTGTATCAACATTGCCTATAAGAAAGGTACTGCAGTTTTTCTAAATATCATGAAAAACAACAATGTATACTGACATGCACTAGCAACTGAAATCAGAATCTTAGAAAATGATATAGGAGCAAAAATCAAGTCCTGTATCTTTTATTACAGTTTCACATATAACTAGACAAAACTTAATATATATTATCAAAATCAGAAAATTCAGGAAATAGTGAAAAATTTACATATATCATGCTTAATTGATTGGGTTGATCACAAACCTCAAGTTTATTTAATTCTCTAGCTGCATCGGCGGCACATAACAAGTGATAGGCAGTATAGAAGCCACAAGAATTGCCCGGCGATTGCTGGTGGCACTACATATAAATATATGTGTGTGTATATATATATAAGTTGACATCCAAGCAAAGAAGTATTAGAAATTATTCTAAGGCTATTTGAAGGAGTTTGATTGACCCTCATTGGACAACCTTTCATCCTCGACCTGCCATCGAGAGAGCTTCCCATCATATCCAGCTGTGCCTAGCCTATGAGGATGCTTGTTCTTCTCTCGAAGTTTCCTAAACTTACTTTCTTGTTTGAACAACTCTGTGCTCTTCAATTTTACAAACTCTTCCCAATCCTCTCTCTTCAAATACTTAAAACTCCGGAATCGCCTTTATGACATAAACTGATTGACAAGCTTGCTTTTATGGTTCCTCCAACACTTTGCAATCGCCTTCATTGACCTCTTGAATGCTAAGGCTTCATTTCTTCACTGAATTCCAGAAATGGCATAATATAATCCTCGAATAATTTCTGCTTTCCTCCCTCCTCAAGACTACCAAAGTTCGAAAGAACTAGTGACACCTTCTGCCTTGCAATGAGGCCTGCAAGCTTTCTCATTCTTTGCTTCTCCTTTTTAACAATAGGCATCCCATCTGCACCTATCTCTGTAACAACGATCTTGTCTGTCAGCCACCGTGACTCAGTTCTTGCTCTCCGAGCTTCAGTTCCAGCTTGAGGTCTAGATGTCCCACTAGGAGATTCTTCCTCCTCAGAGCATTGTTCGTCTTTGGAGCTGTCTTGCGCACTATGATGAGCTTTCATCAAAAGACATCTACAAGGTTCAATATAAATAGTAAATCTTCTGCAGGGGAATGCAATTGATGGTGCCACTGTAAGCTAGAATCACCAGGAAACAAGACTACATTATTAAAAGCATCAATAGAGGAAATTACCTTGAGAATGAAAAAGATTTGAGTGAAGTCCAAGGCGAGGGCTCACCTGTGGAACGAAAACTACATGCTCTCAGTGGTAGTTCGGCACAGCCATACTACTACACATGCTCAGCTAGTCTCTTTTAGAGTGAGCAGAAAATGTGACTGGAACAGCACTAGTGAGATTGCACCCTGGAATGGAGAATTGAGATCAACCTGCATTGCCAAAATTACTGATCAGAGCCAATAGCACAAGTGAGGATTGAGAAGAATACAGTAGCAACAATTACCGAGATAAACTGTTGCTGACAAAATATGCTGCATAGCAGTACCTGGGTTCACATATAACAACACAATATTATTGATTGACCAAAATTACATTACATCAAGTTTTTTGCTTGCAGCATGATGAATCTAATATTGACATTGTCTTCTACCCCATTTTGCAGAACAGAATGCTGCTACTTAGTATCCCTACAGGATGTAAAAAAGATGGATATTAGGTTAATTGAACTAAATTGCAGAAATTAGAAATGTACAAAGGACACTGCCTTTGTTTTTGGCGGACTCTCGGCACACGGATCCCTTCGTTGTGGTCAGAATGTAAATAAGGAGTTTTTTCGCTTGCTGGGATCTCGGGCATGATTGAAGTGGCAAATGGAGGAACTTCATCAAACTGGTTATACTTATCCTCATCCACAACATTTTCTACCCCCACAATCCTTCGTTTGCCTGGGAGTACCACATGCCGTTTTTTTTTTGCATTGTGTCAATCACATAAAAGACTTGGGCCACATGTTTAGCAAGTACAAAGGGCTCTTCTTTGTATCCGAGATGGTTAAGATCAACCGTGGTGAAACCATACTTGTCCTTTTGGACACCTGTTGTGTCTTGTACCCAACGACACTTAAATAGAGGTACCTTGAATGTAGTATAGTTGAGCTCCCAAATCTCCTCTATCTGACCATAGTATGCACTCTTGTCCATATTGTTGTCATATGCATCTATACGAACACCGCTATTTTGGTATGTGCTCTTTTTGTCTTGGGCAACCATGTAAAATGTGTAACCATTTATCTCATATCCTTGATATGTCATGATTGTAAATAAGGAGCCTGCTGCCAATTTACGAAGCAATTCACTTTTATGAAAACTCGATTTATCAATTTGATCTCTTAGCCAGATATTGAACTTTGTCATATGTTGTCTGGCTAACCAAGAATCACTCAGGCCAGGATTTTCTTCAAGAAGCAACCTCTTGTGCTCTTCAATGTAATCAGACGCTTTAGTCATCTGTTGCAGCACTAAGAAATGAGCTTGTTCATAAGCCTTGAGCTCAGGGGTTATTGCCATTTCACCAAGAGTGCCTATGCCTGCCAATCTGCCTTCATTGAGACCTTTTGGTACACCAATGGATTCTTTTGGGTCAATGTAATTGAAACACCACTCAACTACCTCCTCTGTAGAGTAACCTTGAACAATGCAACCCTCAGGCAAAGATGTGTTCCTTACATATGACTTAAGAACGGCTATATATCTCTTATATGGATACATTTGACGCAAGAACACAGGACCAAGATACAAAATCTCTTTCACAAGATGTGCGGTAAGGTGTACCATTATATCAAAAAGGATGGTGGAAAACACATCTCAAGAAGGCATAGTGTTTTGAAAAGATTCTTTTCTAGATCTTGTAGTGAAGATGGATCAATGACCTTTTGAGCAATAGCATTGAAGAAAAAACATAGACTCATGATAGCTTCACGGACTCGTATGGGTAGAATGTTTCTAATACCAACTGCGAGCAATGCAGTCATTATGATATGGCAATTATGAGACTTCATCTTACCCACTATTTTCAATTCCTTCAAAGAAAAAAGCCTTCCAATATTGGCCGAGTAACCAGATGGACTTTTTATGCTCCTGAAGAACTCACATAGCTCTCTTTTTTCCTTCTTTGATAGTGTAATAGAAGCTGTGGGCAAATCTTCATTGGGACCTTTGGGACAAAGCTCCGGCCTCAAACCCATGTCCTCCAAATCTGCACGTGCGTTTTTATGATCTTTATTCAACAAGGTACCTAAGAGACTATCACACACGTTCTTTTCAACATGCACGACATCAATGGAATGTCGAATGTATAAATCTTCCCAATAAGGTAGCTCACAGAATATCGACTTTTTCTTCCACATTTCTTTTTCATCACTCTTACACATGCGCTTCCTTTTTTCAAGGGTTGTCACAATTTTTTTGACTTGGTCATGAACATCTTGTCCACTAAAATGCCGTGGAGCAGACGCTGTCTCTTTTGTTCCATCGAATTGAGCCTTCATAGTCCGGTATATGTGAGACTTTGGAAGAAAACGACGATGCCTCATATATACTATTTTCTTGGAATTTTTTAGCCACATGCTCTCAGTGTCATACAAGCATTGAGGACATCCCATTCCTCCTTTACGTTGCCTAGACACAGCATATAAAGCAGGAAGATCTTGTATTGTGCACAATAACATTGCATGTAACATGAAGTACTCTCGCTTAAATTGATCCCATACTTCTACACCATCATTCCATAACCGTTTGAGATCATCCACCAATGGTCTCAGATACACATCAATATTGATGCCAGGTTGTTTAGGGCCAAAAATTAGCACTGTCAACATATGTACTTTCTCTTGTTGCAAAGCCAAGGTGGTACATTATAGATGCACAATACGACAGGCCATGTGCTATGGGAAGTACTCATGTCACCAAGTGGATTCATTCCATCTATACTCAATGCAAACCTTATATTCCTCACTTCTCTAGCAAAACTTTTGTATTTGAAATCAATGTTCTGCCACTAAGCTGAGTCTGCAGGATGCCGAAGATTTCCATCATTCTTACGACTTTCCTTGTGCCAACGGAGGAGTTGAGCCTCTTTCATCTTTGCAAACAAGCGCTTGAGACGAGGGATGATAGGAAAATACCACACAACTTTTCTTGGATGCCCTTTCCTTTTACCAACTACCTCATCATCACTCTCATCTCTTCTAGGCTTGTATCATGAGGTTCCACAAAAAGGACAATGGGTCAACTCTGTATAGTCACTCTGATATATCATACAATCTTCTTTGCATGAGTGTATCTTTTGCACTTCTAATCCCAAAGGACATATTATCTTCTTGGTGTCATAGGTGTTTGTAGGCAACTCACTTTCTTTTCGAAGCATATCCCCTAGCAAATGTAATAACTCGGTAAAACTCCTATCGGACCAACCATGCTTTGCCTTCAATTGCAAAAGTTTGAGGACGGAATACAATCTTGTGAACTTCTTATCACATCCAGAATACAAGGGTTTCTTAGAGTCTTGCACTAGCTTTTGAAACATTGCAAACTCTTCACAATTATACCCATCATCCCCTTCTGCATCAAGCACCATCTGGTCAATATCATCAACAACATCAGTATAGTGATCACTGATAGATGAGATGTCATCATCTTTGAGATGCATATCTTCAACATTGCAACAAGAGGGCCCGTGATCCATGCTATCATCCATGATTCCTTGATCCATCTCATCAAGATTAAATCCCTCTTCGCCATGCTTATTCCAAACTGTATAGTTTTTTTTTGAATCCACACATGATTAAATGAGAATGAAGGTGCATGGAATGTGGGAACTTCTTGTCGTTGCGACAGTCAAAGCATGGACAGAACATAGCAGTCTTCTTCTTCCGCTTCATGTCCTTCTCTGCGATAGCGATGAAACCCATGACACCTTTAAGGTAATCATCACAAGTACAGTTCTCAAGGTACATCCAATCGCGATTCGACATCTGTAGTTACAAAACAAGCAACATGTCACAAGTCAAGCATTGCAAATTTTTTGAAATAAGTGATACAAAAATAGATCCCCTAAGATATCTTGGCCTCACATAGGCGGTGGAGGATCAGATAAATATAAACTACACTAGCATAAAACACCATATATAAATCCAAGAAGTTTCATAATAGCACTACCTTCTCTGTGAGGTTGTATGTTTTGGAGTGGTGAGATCTCCTTCCCTCAGCCTTTGGTTTCCTCGTTACACTAGGGTCACTTCCAAAGTTCTGAAAAAAACATAAAATAAGATGATTTAGCTGAACAACAAGGACAATATGCTTCAAAAAATCATGTTACATGTGAACATGATTTCAGAGAGGGAATATTAAGTTCAAAATTTTGCTTACTCTTTTTTTAACAACAAATTTTACTTACTTGTGATAAGTGTAGAACAGTTTACAAGTATTTTATGAACCGTTGTCTGAAGTAAACATGAACACCAAAATTTTTGATTTTGTTATTCTTTCAATTTGTAAAATACAAGAGGAATATATTCATAAACAAGTTGAACAAACTAGTAGCTAAGGCACACAGTAAGCAAGCACAAGTTGGCATGTCAACTGCAACTCCAAACAAGAAACGGATCACAAGAGGAGTACATATATACCTCAATGCATTTTGCTGCTGCATTCAACGCCGCGAGTGTTCGTCTCTGAAAAACACTTCAATCTTCACAAAAAGAGTGTACATACCATGGGCATGGAGCTCTCAGATCTCATCGAGTGGCTCAATCTACTACGGGGGAGCTTGATGGAGGGGATCCATCGGCAAGGGGGCGGTGCAATGTCCACGCAACCCTAGAGGGCAAGAAGCGAGTGTCTTATCTATGTCTCCCGTCGATTCGATTTAATTTTAGTTAACCACATTAGAGACGGGTGTTTGTGCACGCGTCTCTGATGAGGCGTATCAGTGACAGCCGAGAAACAGCCGTCACTGATATCGCACATCAGAGATGGCTAAGTAACAGCCGTCTCTGATGAGAACATATTAGCGACGGCAGCAAAAAAGCCGTCTCTGATGACAGTTATCAGTGACGGGTAACTTACAGCCGTCTCTGATGAGACTTTATCAGCGACAGGTGGAAAACAACCGTCTCAAATGTGCATCTTCAGCGACTGGCTGAAAACAGCCGTCTCTAATGTGTGTCATCAGCGACAATTGTATTACGCATCCCTAATACTTCGTGATCCGCATATATTAGTGACATGCAAAATCGCAGCCGTCACTAATGTGTCATTAGCGATGGCTTTTTATAAGCCATCACTAATGATAGTGTCTTCTTTGTGTCAATCTGTGGTAGTGTCTAAGAGAGAAATGTAAGTGAGGGACTCCAAGTGAAGTGTATATGTTGAGAGAGGGGGTGTGACCCTCTATTTATAACCTTCTGAAAGCGATGGAGGTGAGACTGCTTGTTCCTGTGGAATCTTACATGCACTGTTTTAAGATGCCTATGGGAGCCAACTCGTGGAAGGTGGATGAATTCCGCACAAAGACCTTAGCGGCTTTCCCACAGGCTGGCTGGCCTAGTAATTATATCATTGCATTCAAATACTCTTTAACAAAAAACAGAGCTATATTATTTTGAAATAATATATATGTAATAAATGTAAGTTTATATTTATTTTTGAGGATTATTAGTAGGTGTAACTGATACTTAGCGATCAACACTCAACCAAGGAAGTGCTGTTCAACTCGGTCACAGTAGACCTCGTCCCATTGTTGGTAGTACCAGGCAGCATAGAGAGAAGAGTTCCACCCTCCAGTACTTCCATGGACGAACCACTATCGCTCTGTGTTCCGTTTATAGCCACCATTGCCCTGTTGTCCAGATAATTTTTTTGTTACCAATATGAATTTAGCTACTCCCTCCGTCCCAAAAATAACTGTCTTTTTAGATTTTCAAACATTCACCTTTGATCATTTGTCTTATTAAAAAATTATAAAAATATTATTTATTTTATTGTAAAATAATTTAGTATTACAAATACTTTAAGTTTGACTTGTTAGTTTTAAAGTTCGCAAATTTCGCAATTTTTTTTGAATAAGATGAATAGTCAAATGTTGATTTCAAAAAGTCAAAAACAACGCTTATTATGGGACGGAGGGAGTACTACCTAAAGAGGGTTTTAGTTAAACCAATTTTAAGTACATGTTGGAGATGCTCTTAGATGATGGTTTTTAGCTGCTCGTTTATTTTAACCATTAATGGAAAGCAGCTAAGGTGGTCCTGAGTGACATGAATTGTTTGGTTCGGTAGCAATCATCGTGGGCTCTTTCATATTCCTCCATTCACTTTTAGTTGTATCTAGTATAGATAAAGTTACTGTTAGTGAAGGACTTGTTCTCCCAACGGCAACGTGAGTGTAATTAAAATAAATATTACTCCCTTCGTCTCAAAATAAGTGATGTTTTTTACATTTTGAAATCAACATTTGACTATTTCTTTTATTCAAAAAATTTATGAAAATACAAAAATAAATAAATCAAACTTAAAGTACTTCTAATAATAAATCATTTCACAGCAAAATAAATTATAATTTCATAATTTTTTTGAATAAGACGAATGATCAAATGTAAATGTTTGGAAATCTAAAAAGACACTTATTTTGGAACGGAGGGAGTATAAGATTTATTACACTATTAATTATAATTACAGAGGGGCAATCTTCCTACAATTAAATATGTATCTCGTCCTACCCAACAGGATTACAAACACTACGCCCTTATACTGAACGTAGTGTCGTTATCATCTAAAAGGTCCGAACTAGTTTAAGTCTCGTGTCACTCCTAAAATTAGCTTCACGTTATTCATGTTTCCGATCCTACGCACAATATATGCCGATCTCGATCTTAAATTGAGCATTGACAAATTTGATAGGTGAGAGACGGGTAGTTAGCGACAAAATAGTATAATAGTCTTTGTCTTCTACTTTTTACTACCTCCGTTCTAAAATATAAGCATTTTTAAGTTTGGATAAAGTCAAATTTATTTAACTTTTACTAATATTTATAAAATTACATATTTTCTAATATAAACATATAATTTTTATGAAAGCTTGTTTCATGATGAATTCAAAAAATATAGTTTTTATGTGATAAAAAATCATTAATTCTAGATTATTAATGGTCAAAGTAATAAATGTTTAACTTTGACTAAACCTAGAAGTCCTTATATTTTGGAATGGAGGGAGTACTATGTTTATTTTTATGTTACGATGCTAGAATGATTTACAGTGCTAGTTACAATGTCCGTGCTAATGCTATGGTCTAAGGAAATATTAATTTAAGAAATAATATATTAATATTAAAATGTTTTTTTTATTTTCCAACAACTTTCATCCGATCTCATGTATTTGCATTGGGTAGGTGTGTTTTATTAACTGACAATGGTCCGTGTAGATTCATGATCTGGAATATTTGGAAGACCTTATCCGTTAGATTTGTAAAAGATGTATACAGAGAGATTTCATTAGTCAGATTTGTAAAAAAAGGTAATTCTGAATGCATTTTCCGTGTGTATGTAGTCTAACCCATTTCTGTTAAACACAATTTATCGTGTGTATATAGAAAAAAATGTGCTTTTTAAAGAGTAGAGGTAGAGATAGAGATAAAGATAGAGATAGAGAAAAGATAAGAAGAAGCTAGAGAGTACTTGTCGCAGTCACTCCGCCGGCTTGTAAGTAGACAAACATTTCAGTCTATTCGTCCTCAATTATTCCGGTGCAGTGCGCTATCCACGACGGCAACACCGGTAGACCGCGCAATCAAGCGGCACCCATCCATGGAGGACGCTCGAGCCAAGCATGTCGTACTGTTCTGTAACACTCCGTGTTGTAGATAAAGAAGCAAGAATATTTGATTCGAGGTTTTGGAATCCAAGCTCAAAAAAAATATATATATAAACAATCGTAGTCAATTTCAAATTCCCGAGTTAAATTTAATTTTCAAAATTTAAGTTCAAAATTTTTCAGCGAAACTTTATGAGCCAAAATTTTCTTTGGAAGGGTATTGTAAAGATTCAAATTTTAGAAAATTTGTGGAATCTTATTTGAAACGAAAAAGGCCCAAATAAATTATTTCTCTTAAAATAATTTTCTTTATTGTGAATTTTATAGAATACAACATGTTTGGAATTTGAACTTGGGCCCAAAATAAAAGTTGTTCCATTTAGAAAGATCTACCACCCTGAAAAATTTCAAAATTTTTAGAGCCCGGGAAGGATTGTTTTCAGAGGAAAAACAGTGCAGCACAGAAAATCTGCGAAAATTTGGGAAAAAGAAAAAGACCGCGGGACCCACCTGTCAGCCTCACCCCGCTCCATCTCCAACCTCTGGCCGCCAGCGCAGGCAGCCAGCTGCCACAAGCGCCCGCGCCTCTTCACCTGCATGCGCGCCGCGCGTCCCGCGCCCAAACCCCACGCGGACACGGTGGAGACCCCGTGTCCCCGAACCCCGGCCGGTGCTCTATCTCTTCCTCGCTCACTGCCTTCCCCGACCGAACACGCCATTCCCCGTGGAGAGCCACCGTCGAACGCCGTTCCAACCACCATCCTTGGCGAGCGGGTGCGCTGCCCTGTCCTCCGCTTCCCACCGCGGTGCCTCCTCCATCCCCGAGCTACGGCAACCGGAATCCAATTTTCCCTAATTTCACGAGTTCTTGGACCACCGGCTGTTCTTCGACCCAAGCCGGTGAGCTCCGGTGGGTTCCTCTTGATTATGTGCAACGGTGGACTCCTCACTAGCTTGCGCATCTCCAAGTCCAAGGTTGGGGCAAATAGAGGTGCAGTTTGACAGGATTTCGGATTTCTCTGCCTGTCGCTCGCCTGCACCACGACACCTCGCCGGTGAACCCCCATCTCCGACACTCCTCCTCGACGACAACCTCGACGCCGAGCTTCTACTCGCTCCGGTGAATCTGGTGGTGAAAAAACCTTCACGTTTCGTTGACTAAACCACTCGCACACCATCGCCGAAGCTCCGCCCGAGCCGCTCCTCGTCGCCGGACCGCTACGGTGTGCTCCTCCGGCCGTAGCCCCCACCCCCGAGTTCGGCGCGGTCCGTAGACCATTTTGGCGCTAGAAAACTTGAGCCCCACCGCCAAGAGCTGAGCTCTGGTGAGGTGCGCCGCCGGCGCCGGCGTGAGGCTGCCATGGAGGAGCTCGGCCCGCTCGGCCAGCCGCCGGATCCCGTGCGGCCACGGGAGTCGATCTCGTGCGGCCGCTGTTCCAGCGCGCTTCCGTGCGGCTGCTACCAGGTGCTGCCACGTGGTGCCCGAGTGGGTTGGGTTAAATCCATTTTCAGAAATTCAATTTTCAATTGCGCAGAAATTCGTAAAAACTTGCAAAAATCATAGAAAATGCATATGAGCTCCAAAAATTACAAATAATATACCGTTAGAATCCTCTCATCATGTAGAATATTTTAGAACTATCAAAGATGCATTTTCGGCATTTTCAATAATTATTTAAATAGAGTGCATCATGCATAAACTCATATATCCATTTTCATGCATATTAAAAATGTGAAAAATGCATAATTATGTTCTACTAATTAATAAATGTCATCTTAGAGTTACTTAGAATATATACACTTATATATTATTTATAAATAATTTATTACTCTTAGATATGAATTAATTTATTAGAAATTCATAATATTGCAATAAATTATAAAATTGGTCCAAAAATTAGTTTATAGCTTCATTAATATTATGATCAACTAAAATTGTATTTTATGCCTTCAAGAACCATATTAAAAAAATTTGGAAGCAATCTTCCCTATTATGAACTATTTAGTATAGTATAGAAATTTATTTCAGAAACCTTTTCATATAACTCCTAGCAGCACCTTAGCCTAATAAAATCCTTTTTCACGAAATCATCATCATACTCTTCTTGTCATATCATCGCATATCCATCCTTGACACATGCATTCATTAGCATATCATCGCATGTGAGCATCCTTGTCACATGCGATGACAAGTAAAATATTAGCTGTCAATAGGTGCATAACTAATCGCACTCGCATATCATTTCACGCATTTAGGAATCATCGCGGAAGACCAAGATCTAGCGCTGATCACTCCGAAGTCGTCCGTCGATGAAGACCTTCCTCTTGTTTGTGCAAACTCTCAGCAAACCGAAGGCAAGCTCCGGTACATTAACCATGTTTTAAATTTTTATTTTATCACTATGTACTGTATAGCTAATGTACTGTACATTAAGTTGTAGGAGTTGTTTGGAACCCTAGGATGCATGATAGTGTCAATTACCCCTTTTGAGTATATATTGGTACAGGTAACTCAATGTAGAGCTAGGTTATGAGTTCTAATAAACGGTAGAAGTCGAGTGAATGAGAAACCTCACTCGCGAGCTATAGGTTTGATTTTATCTCACACTTAATAAACCTGAGACCGGATGGGGACAGAGTATAGGAGGGTTTGAGAAGGCTGGGCCTTCGAGGTGGTAGCCCCGTCTGTGTTGGTTAAGGACCGATTCGAGTATGGCCCTGTTGAGTAAGTTTGAATGTATCGAATACATACTGGGGACATGAGACCCAAGAAACTGATGTAGCAAAATGCCGTAGTGGTTGAACGACCCCCACCTCTCTTTTGGTAGTGGCGGAGGAGAGCTTTGTGTCTAACCATGTATATGTCCTACGTGGTCATCGCATGGAGGACCCTGTGCTCGAGAGAGGTGCGCCTGTTCAGACCGACCCTATGGGTTGAACGAAAAGTGGCCCCGTGCGGTTCCTGGGAAGCGCGTACGTGTCGTGTACTTCGGGTTTTTCCCGGCTGGTGTAAATCGATTATAATCGCTGCCCCTCACAGTAACGAGTACCACTTATTCACTGCGTCATGTCGTTGTAATAACTGGACTAATAGTAATGATAATATAATTTGTTTGCTTAGTTATAGGTAATTGTTTGGCAACCATGATTATAGTAGTTGATAGTGCAAATTAAATTTATTTTTTCTCGCACTTAATTTACTGCTAAAACTTGAAAGTAAGGATCCATTGTTAGTGCTATGTTTCATGCAAATGGTCATTCTCTGAGTCAGCCTCTCATGCTTAGGAGTCGGCTGTAGTTGGTCAATTTTTACGGGTAAGTCTTGCTGAATAATTAGTACTCACGGTTTGTTGTTTCCTTTTTTGTTGTGTGTAGCTCTTCTTGCAGATAGCTGGTGTAGCTGTTTGTCACATCCCAAATCTCAAGTTAAGAAAAAGAGAGTTTTAAAATTTTTCCTTTCCTTGACAATCTAGTTAGGCCAATTTTTACAGTTTTCCTTTAAAAGGAACTAAAAATTAAAAAGTAATTATCTAGAAGTCAAATTTTTTTGAAACATAAAATGTGAATTGGACAAGTGTTTGAGCTCTTCTTTTTCGTTTCGAATTTTGGTTTCTGGAGTTTGAATTTTTTCCAAAAATCCCAAGCCATAAAAGTATAAAAATAAAACTAGGAAATTACGGTAGGAGGGAAAATTTTGAATTTTTTTTAGTGGGCCGAAACCCCTCCCCAGGCCGGCCCATTTTTTTTCCCCTTCCTTCTTTCCTCTGGCCCAGCCCGTGCCGTTCCCTGTCTTCTTCCTTCGGTCGCGACACACCGAGCGACCGGGCAAGGCAGGCCAGCCCTAGCTGGCCGTGCCGGTGGGTTAGCGCTAACAAGGGCGGTGGCGGAGCTGTACACCGCCGTTCACTCTGATCCGCAGCGCCGTGTGAAGGGGAGCGGAGTCAGCGGCAACCCGGAGAGCGGCGACCTCTGTCGCGATGTGTTGAATGCCGGGCACTGACTTGCCGACCCGTTCAGCTCGCCAGGACATCGCGTTGGACGTCACAGACCCTTGCCACCGAGGCGACGACGCCACACAGCTTCTAAACGCTCAAGGAACACGCCAAAAGTCGCCGCTCCACCGCACCTATGCTGTATTGCGCCGCCGAGCGCCGTCCGGCTATAAAAGAAGCCCAATGTCGCGCCGCGTGTCCCCCTTCGCTCCATCACAACCCAGAGCTCGTCCACGACCTCGCCCTCGCTGGAATTGCCCTCCGTCACCGTCAATTTTGCGTTTTCTTCAAATTCGGCCGCCGCCACCCCTCTCCGGTGAGCACCACCTTCGCGGCCGCCGTCTTCCAATTCCTCGCACGGGTAGCACCACAGGCTCCTTAGGGAACTAACCGAGCACGAGAGAGGGGTAGCCGTAGCGCCGTTTGGTCGGTCCACGTAAGCCTCCGCCGCGCGCCGCGCCACCACGTCGCCGGCCGCCGTGCCGTGGTGTTCCGACGAGGTCATACGCGTCACAGCCGATGTGAAGTTGCGGTGAAGCTTTTCGGACGGGTGCTGCGCAGCCTCTTGCTCTGCAGCGCCGGGAACGCGATGTGTGCTCGGTTGTGCCGGAACGCGCCCAGGAACGCCGGATCGCGTCCAGAACGCGTCCGGAGCGCGCACTGGCACGCCGCGTTCCCATTGCCGCAGTAGCCAAATGCTAATGTCAACCACACCATTGCGTAGAGCTTGACACAAGGGTTCCAGAACACTAGTTGTTGCCTCAAGATTCGTGATCAAGTTACCGGGAACGCGTACCAAAGTCGGGAGCACGCCCGGTGTCGCCGGGAGCGCAGCCAACCCGTGAACCCCGGACTTTCCCAAAAACCCCGAACTTCCCGTGATCCCCGAATTTCCCGTGAACCCTGAACTTTCCGAAAACCCCGAACTTTCCCGTGATCCCCGAACTTCCCGTGATCCCCGAATTTCCCGTGATCCCCGAATTTCCCGTTAACCCCGAACTTTCCGAAAACCCCGAACTTCCCGTGATCCCCGAACTTCCCGTGAACCCCGAACTTTCCGAAAACCTCGAACTTCCCGTGAACCCCGAACTTTCCCGTGAACCCCGGACTTTC
>BCLF01000006.1:4753110-4786585 GCA_001602275.1 Zoysia japonica | reverse complement strand
TACCTACTTCTTGTTGGGACTTGCTGAGTACCTTTGTACTCACTCCTTCTGTTGTTGCTACTTTTGCTCAGAAGACGAGGATGACGAAGAAGATGCTGACTATGAAGAGTAGAAGTCTCGTCCGCCGTCAAGTTGCCTGTGGAGTGTGTATAGACTAGGTGTGGTTTGCCTGGAGTCGCTGTGCCGACTCATGCTTGTACTCTAGACTTGTTTGCCGAACCTTTTAGGTTTAGTGCGATGTAATAAAGTACGTGTGATAAATACCACTTTGTTCTGAATGTGCGTACCAGCTACGGATCCAGGGAATGGTACAGGTGGCACATAGACGCCCCTTTCTCTACGGGAAGGGGAGTCTTTACACTGTTGCAGCCAAGGAGTGTGGGAAGGTGAGGCTGCTGCGAATTGGTCCTGTGAACCGGTTCCCTCCTCACCGAACTTCGGTCGCGAGGAGTGAAGCATGTCTTAGAGCAAGATATGTTTCATAGTAGGAAACCGTCGTATCTTTTCCGTATCACTTCCGCTATGTTTTAAATTCTGTTTTAAACTTATCTCTCCTAAGACTACTTGAACTCTATTGTAAGACTTTAATCGGTTTTCTATTTTATATTATCACCCGTGTTGTACTATTTAGGTACTGTTGCTCAATATCACCCGACATCGATCTTAGACGAGCCGTCTAGTGTTTTGGGGCGGTTCTGCCACATGTTCCCCTTCCGCGGACTCGGCCACCATGCCGGCTTCCTCGCCGTCACCCGCCTCTTCCGCCGTGAGCTTCCCGATGCCACCACCGTCACGATCGTGAGTCCGCGCAACGCTGTGGCCCTGCGCTCCTCCTTTGAGAAGGAGGAGTCGCCGGCGTCTAACATCGGCTTCCATGCGCTGCCGTTCGTGCCGGCGGACCACGGCTGCCGCCCGACTGCGAGTCCACCAGCTCCCTCCCGATAGTGGAGTTCATCAAGCTCTTCCAGGCCTTCGACGCCCTCGAGTCCGCCTTCGACAGCTACGTTACGGGATTGCGTGGGAACGGCGGCATCGCCGCCGACGTCTGCATCGTCTCCGATGTATTCCTCGCGTGGACGTTGGACGTGGCCCGGCGGCGCGGGTGCGCGCACGCTTTCTTCGTGTCGTGCGGAGCGTTCGGTTCGGCTGTCTTCCACGCGTTGTGGAAAAACATGCCGGTGCTGCCGTTCGGTCCCGACGGCACGCTCCGTCTGCCGGAGGTCCCGGAGGCGGGGGCGCTCGACAGGACGCAGCTGACGCAGTCTCTGCTGCACAGAAACGCCAAGAAGACGGCGTACAAGCACCTGCTCATCCAGCGCGGGTACGAGACCGATGCGGTGCTCGTCCACACCGCGGAGGAGCTGGAGCCCACGGGGCTCGCCATGCTGCGGCGCACCTTCGGCAAGGTCCCCGTCTGGCCCATCGGACCTGTCGTCCGCTGTGGCGCGGCATCGTCATCCGACGACCACGGCGTCCTGCGCTGGCTCGACGCGCAGCCGCCTTCGTCCGTTCTGTACGTTTCCTTGGGGTCACAGAACTCGATACGCCGGAACCAAATGATGGAGCTCGCTGCGGCGCTTGAGTCGACTGGCCAGCGGTTCGTGTGGGCGTTCCGGCCACCTGTGGGGCTCGACGTCAACGGCGTGTCGCGCGATGACGAGTGGCTACCAGAGGGGTTCGAGGCCCGCACGCGCGCGGGGATCCGGGGCCTCCTGGTCCGCGGGTGGGCGCCGCAGGTGCGGATCCTGGCGCACGGCGCCACCGGCGCGTTCCTGAGCCACTGCGGCTGGAACTCGGTGCCGGAAAGCCTGACGCACAGCGTGCCTATCCTCGGCTGGCCGCTGAGCGCCGAGCAGTTCTACAACGTGAAGATGATGGCCGAGATGTGGGGCGTGTGCGTGGAGGTGGCGAGGGGGAACATGGAGAGCTCCGTGGTGGAGAGGTCCAGGTTGGTCTGTGCCGTGGAGACTGCGATGGGGGACACGGCCGAGTCAAGGGCCGTCCGGCGGCGCGTCGCGGAGGTGCAGGAGCTGCTGAGGAAAGCAAGGGCGAAGGACGGCGGGTCGTCGCGGGCGGCGCTGCTGGAGTTCCTCCGAGCCATGCTGCTGCGATAAGAGCAGGAGGGTCAAACTGCTCGAGGATTCGGATCGGAGAACGACACGTGCAGAAACGATCCAGTGTTCTACACAAGTTCCAGCAACAGCTGCTCGGTTGGTGAGCGTGGCCGCCCTGGTTCGAAGACTCTCGGTGCCTCACCAGGGCGTGACCAGGGTTTTGAAAACTTATAATAACTGGTCGGTTTCTGTGGTTTTCGGTGATCTCCGGTTTAGAATTCGGTCGATTGACCCTAGTTTCTAAAACTTTGGGCGTGAACCCTAAATAAAATTTGCTAGCCTCTTTCGCATGGTTGCCGCCGCCATCCCTTGCCTTCCGTTTCTTAGAAATCGAACATTTCGTCCAGTTTCGTTAGAATTATCATGATTTTTTTAAAAAATAATCTTTTAATCATATATATATATATATATATATATATATATGTATGTATGTATGTATGTATCGAAGTGGTTCAGTGATAAATATTTAAACTTGTTATCTTTTAGACTCGCCAATCCAATTTTCCCTAAAAAAACATGGGGCTGTAGTGTTGGTGCAACCTTTATGAAACTGGAAGATCCAGTAATTCTCTCGTACTATTGACCAATCAAGCTGAAAGGAGTAAGCCGTCGTCTCACCTAACTAGCAGACGTGACGAATATTTCTACTTCACTCTGTTAACGGTCAGCGACGATTGGCGCTAAGCTATCTCTATGATAATAATATTTGTGGCACCTCTTTCCTGCTAAAAAAAAAGGACAAAACACCAGTCACGCGCTTCCTTGAAACAACAACAATATTTGCCAACTTGGGTTAGAATCTCCTGATCCCAAGTTTGAAAGCAAAAGGATCACTGTGTCAACAGTGTTTCATGAGGAGGAACAAAATTGGAAAGGGTTATTGTAGCAAAGTACTATTCATCAAGCTACTATTGTATTTTATTTTGTTCACTCCCGTTGAGTCGGACGGTTGAAACTGTGTGTGAACTCAATGTAACTTTACTGGGGTAAAGTTAGGGATCTCAATTCTTGTGCCAGGCAGCTATGGTAGCACTAGAGATGCAAGGGTATATGTGAATTAATCCTCTAGTTCATTTTATCCTATTAACAATACTTTCTCTGGCACTGAAAGAATGTCGTTCTGGCCATCTAGGTAAATTCCAAAAGGATTAATTTGATACATGTCATTACAATTTTGTGAAATTTGAAATATGCCACTTGAGCTCACGTGTCATTCTCTTACACTGCCTCATCTATCATTGACACATAGATGGTATATTTTAAAGTTTGTAAAATTGTAATGATATGAATCTAATTTGCCCATTCCAGAAAGGAGGTTGTTTAGAGGAAAATACGCCCGGCGGTGCTGAAATGCCCCTGCTCAAATGTTCGAGGCCCCATCCTGCATGCGGCAGTGCTGCTTCGACTAATGCGTGCGGCGTGAGGACTCCTAATGAGTCCGTCGATGCTCTCATAAGGTGCCCGATCTAACCTGCGCCACTCCAATCGCCTTCGTTGCTCACAGATTGCAGTGGCAGATGGCATGGCCTGGCTACCGGAATACCTAGCGCCACCGGATTTGGTCAACCCCGCTGCCGGCACCTTCAATCAACCTTTTGTTGCAGGCCTTGACGCAGATGATGTCACCATTGCTTCTCGTGCGAACGACGCGTCGCCAGTGAAGGATGAAGCCGCCGCCGAAGACGCAATCTTCAGAAAGGTTGTGCCGGAGTCTGAAGATGTCGAAGTGTTCAGGATTGTTGTTCCATATTCCGAAGAATCTGACGCCAGGAGCAGGGACTACTATGGCATTGTTGTTCCTGATTCTGAGGAAGAAGATAGGTTTGGCAGTGAACTGAAGGAGAAAGAAATTGTTCAGGAAGACAGTGAGGTGTTGCTCTCCCTTTTGAAGCTAGGATCAACAGAGGACACATGTTTTCAATTGGAGCAATCTTGTAATGATGTTCTGAAGCTATTTATACTTATCCTATATCCAAATCTATATGGGAATAATGATGATGAAACTAATCAAGCAGCAACATCTCTGCTTGCCCCAGTAACTTCGCTTATCCTTGAGAGCGGCATTGCGCAAAGCCTCCAGGTAAACTTCAATAGATTTACGGCCACATCTTCCTTTTTTTCCTGAATTGACACTAACAAGCTCTCCCTGATCAAGGTTACCCCTACATCTACCCCACAAAGGCTAGACACTGCGAATATGTAATCCAAATTTTGCAGCAACTTGCCCGGTAGCTTTCTTGGGTAGTTTTCCATTTTTGCTCTTTGCTAACAAAGTTTGGTAGACATGCTTTCTGACTTTCATATCTTCTCTTCTAATAGAATTTCCTAAAACAGTGAACTAATGAATCAGTATTTGAACTACCTAATTGAAATGTAACTAAAACAGTGGACTATGAAACATTTTTCCCACTAAATCAGGGAACAAGTCAACCAAATCTTTGAACTAGTGGATCAGTTTTTGAAAAAAATAATTGAAATGGAACTAAAACAATGAACTAGTGCAGCATTCTTTCAACTAAATCAGTGAACAACTGAATTGTATCAGTGAACTAGTGAATCAGTTTTTCAACTAAATATGAACTGTATCAGTGAATGTAACACTTCGTGTTTCTGAATAAGAAGTCATTTTGTTCAAATTCAAAATCATGGAAATCGAGCTAAAAAAAAGGATTTAAATCAATTACAGCTAGTTTGCATTTAAGTTTGAATTTAAAAAAAGGTGAGTTCAAAATTTTCAATGAAATATGGTGAAACAAAATTCTCTCTTGAAAGCTTTTACAACAACTTGAATTTTAGAGGTTTTCGTAAAATTTTATTTGAGGTTTAAAGGTTTTACATAAATTATTTCGCTCCAAAAGATTTCCTATTTTTAAAATTCAATATAATTTTATTTATTTCTATTTTGAGTTTGGTCCCAAAATAAAAGTTGTTTCTTTCGAGAAGTTCTAACAGCTTACAAAATTTCAAAAATTTTCAAGCTCGGGAAGTCGTGCTTTTGGATTAAAAACAGAAAGCAGCGCAGGAATTCAGAAAATCAGGAAAAAGAAAAAGGACGCGGGACCCACCTGTCAGTCTCAGCCCACTCCTTTCCCAACCTGCAGATGCCAACGCACAGGCCAGCTGCCGCTGCTCGCGCCCTCTCCTCGTGCATGTGCGCCACGTTTCCTACAGCGTGTCCCTCGCGTGGAACACGGCGCTCGCCCCGTGTCCATCCCCTCCCGGCCAGCGCCCTCGCCTCTCATTCTCTCTCTCGTGCCCGAGCTCGGCCGCATGACCCCGCCGCCGTGGAGCCACCTTCTCGCGCCACCCCAGCTCTCCTCCTTCCATGGACAGCAGCGCTAGAGCTCTTGCGAAGCTTCCCCACGCCTCAGCTCGCCTCCTCTCCCTCTCAGCTCGATGGATTTCGAGTTGCCCCAAAATTTCGAAGCTTTGGACATGCCGGCAATCCCTCCCCAATCCGGCTCGCCTCGCGTGGTAGCTCTTCGATTCTTCTCGGTTATGACTTCCTGAGCCCCAGGCGCAACTTTTGGTCAGGTAAATCGATCGATTCCCTCGATCTTGGCGCAGGATTTGAAGCTCCAACGACCATCAGCCGCCTGAACCGTCGACCCCGCCGCCGACGACCATCTTCAGGGCCCCCTCGACGACGTCTTCTTCCGTGCCGTGCTTCTCCGCCCTCCGATGAAGCTGAAGGTGCAATCCTTTTGACTTCTCGTCATCCGCATCGAGCTCCGGTCGTCACCGAACCCCGCTCTGGCCGCCTCCTCGCCGACGGCCAACTTCCGGGGAGGCTCCCACCTCGTTGACCCCTTTGCTGTGATCCCCGCGCAGCGCTAAGCGTTTTAGCACTGGCCGCACTGCTCCGGCCGCCGGCCACGCCGCCGCCGGCGAGCGACTGGCCGCACCGAGCTCCCAGGGCTCCACTGGGCCGAGAGCCCTGGCCTACCGCTCGCTTGGGCCAGCCACTCGAGGCCCATGCGGCCTCCCGCGCGCAGGCCTCCGCAGGCCTTCCACAGTTGGGCCAGTTCCTCTCGGGCCCATTGTGGCTCGGCCCACTGGCTGAAGTTTATTATTTTTGCAAAATTGATTCATTTAATAGTCCTGAAATGATTTCAATCTTCAAACAATCATAGAAAATTCATCGTAACTAGGAAAAATGTGATATAAATTTTGTTAGGATCCTCTCAACTAGAAGTATATTCTGAAGCTAACTATTTTTCATTTTATGCATAAAATTAATTTACATAATTCAGATTATATAATAATTAATTAATGCATTATAATTATTCTTTGGCATGATAAATTATTAAAGAGTTTACTTTTCTGTTTCTTTAGTCAAACTTTATGTTTTATAAAAAGTGTATATTTAATTTCATTAAAAATACTTTTGTAAATGTTTTATTTTGTTTAAATAGCATTTAATTCATTATAAATCCATTTGATTTCAATAAATCCTGAAAATTTCTCAAAAATTCCTTTATAACCTTTATGATTTTTGTGAACAACTAAAATTGTGTTTTATGTTTTCAAAAACCATTTTAAAAGAAGTTTGATAACCAAATTTACTAGCCACTTTTTGAAAATAAAAAGCTATCATTGCATACCATGTTAATTAAAGTTTAAAACTATTTTAATTCATTTCCTTGCGTATCATTCATGTTAGGACCCAACCCATCCCAAGAGGAGCTTGGAATCGTTCCTTTGGCTAAGGAAGCTAACTGTGAGCGAGCCCCAGGCAAGCCTCGGTGCATTAACCTTATTTTAAATCTTTTTATTTTATCACTATTATTGTATAGCTAATGTACTGCGCATTAAGTTGTATGAGTTGTTTGGAATACTAGGATGCATGATAGTGCCAATTACCTCTATTGATTATATATATATATTGATACAGGTAACTCGATGTAGAGCTAAGCTATGAGTTCTAATAAACGGTAGAAGTCGAGTGAATGAGAAACCTCACTCGCGAGCTATAGGTTTGATTTTATCCCACACTTGAATAAATCTGAGACCGGGCGGAGATAAAGTATAGGAGAGTTTGAGAAGGCAGGGCCTTCACGGTGATAGCCCCGTCTGTGTCGGTTAAGGACCGATTCGAGTGTGACCCTGTTGAGCAAGTTTGAACAGTACTGAAAGCATACTGGGGACATGGGACCCAGAAAACTGATGTAGCTCAATACCGTAGTGGTTGTACGTCTCCCTACCGCTCTTTCGGCAGGGTAGTAGAGAAAAGCCTTGGATCTAACCATGGATGCACCCGGCGTGGTGATCGCATGGAGAACTATGTGCTTAGGAGTGGTAGGCCTCGGGCCGACACTATGGTATTGCTGTGAAAGGTGGTCACGTGCGGCTTCTGGGAAGCGCGTACATGTCGGGTATTTCGGGTTTTTCCCAGCTGGTGTAAATCGATTATAATCGCTGCCCCTCACAGTAACGAGTACCACTTGTTCACTGCGTCATGTCGCAGTAACAACTGGACTAATAATAATAATAATATGATTTGTTTGCTTAGTTATAGGTAATTGCTTGGCAACCCTGCTTGCTCTAGTTTATAGTGCAAATAAAATCTACATTTCCATGAACTTAAATTAGTGCTAAAAGTTGAAAGTAAGGATCCACTGTTAATGCTATGTTTTATGCAAATGGCCGTCCCATGTGAGTCAGCCTCATCATATCCTTAGAGTAACTTATAGTTGGACACGTTAACGGGTAAGACTTGCTGAGCATTTGAATGAGAGCTTGGCTCTTTGTGGTTTTATGTGCAGGTGGTCTCTCTCTCCCTCCTCTGGACCAACTGGCAGAAGCAACCTCGAAGGTAGCTATGTCCGTTGGGAGCCCTGCTCGTCGCTGCTGTTTGTGTGCTGCTAGAGGATGTATCGTATGGGCTCGATATCATCTTATGCATAGTCTACAGAAGATTCTAGTTTAACTTAGGTTATTGCTTTCACGCTTTCAAAAATCTTGGTTTTATAAACTTAAGCAACAGTTTGTAGTATATTTTATCGAGCTTGAGTTGTACTATTAGTCCTCGCTTCGCCGAGTGACACCCAATAAGATCATGTGGTCGATAGATCGTCTCTTCTGTGGGGCGGTCTGTCACAGCGAACTAGTGCAACATTATGACCTCTAAATCAGTGAAACATGTTAGATAAATCAGTGAACTCACCATCACTATCATTTGCTTGCTGCTCCATTGTCAAGTTCAGTATATCATCATCATTATCTTGCTGCTCCAGTATGTCACCAGGTTCTAAATTCAAATCAAAGCCACCTACAACTACAAAAATCCAAGAAATTAATATGACAAGTTCAGCAAGAAAATCATGGCAGTAAACAAGTTCATACGATAAGGAACTAGATCTGATTACTAAGGAACCTACCATGAACATCGTTTTCTTGCTGCTCCATGGTCAAGTCCAATATATCATCATCTTGTTCAGGTGCTAAATTAGTTCTAAGTCAGTGAAGAAGTTAATATGACAGAGAACTAGTCCTGATTACTAAGGAACCTACAATGAACATTATTGTTCATTGGTGACTGTAGAAAAATATGACTTCCTCCAGTTCAAAAAGGAAATCGTTTTCAACATTGTCTTAGTCAATCTCGGAAATATAAATTACCAATAAGTTTTAACTTACTAAGTTTAGAAATAGGAAAATCGTACGATTATATTTGTCTTAAAATATACTTTTCATAAAGTATACACATGTCACTTTTTGATAAATAATTTTATAGAAAATAAAAGTCAAATTATACTTTGTTGACTATGTCGGTGTCCAAAACATTCATCAAACTACTGTCGTATCTTATTTTGTTCATTCCCCTGGAGTCAGACGGTTAAAACCGTGTGTTAACTTTTTTGGGATGAAGTCTGCAGATCTCAATTCTAGTGCCACACACCTATGGTAACATGGGGGGAGCCCTTTACCTACTAACCAAGGCGTAAAATAAATGCTGCGGAACTATCTACCATATTTGAGTCTCCTTCGAAGTGCGGGAATTTTTTTTATTTTCTATGTTTTTCCTATTAAATTGAATTCGTGATTTTGTGAAATTCGTGTATTCCAAAAGGGCGTTGACATGCTTTGTCAAAATTCCAATGCCTTCATAATTATGTTATTAGAATTATATTTTTTAGTTAAAAATAAACTAAAAGTGTGGTCGTTGTGTTCCAATAGGAGTAATGTTTTTCAGAGAAGACCCTTTATTAACTGCGTTGGCAATAGGGTAAGAATATTCTCCAAGAAAACGCCCGATTCTTGATGTACTTACAATAGTACTCATTCCGTTCCAAAATATAATTATTTCTAAATTTAGTCAAAGTTAAATTTTATTATTTTGACAATTAATAATGTTTTATCATATAAAAATATATCTTTTGGATTCATTGTGAAATAAGCTTTCATACAAAGTATTTTTTTATATTAAAAATTACGTAATTTGTAAATATTAGTATTAGTCAACGTTAAAAAATTTGACTTTGAACAAATCTAGAAATGCTTATATTTTGAAATGGAGGTAGTAATATTTTCAACTCAGGCCCAGCCAGCAAGCCTCACAAACCTTTGCAAAGTTTTATAATTTTTTGAGGTCGTTAAGTATTTATTTTCTAATTTAGAATAAAACCAAGCTAAATCGGGTGTTGACGTTAGCAGATTGTGCCACGTTAGCAGTTCATGTCAGCGAAAAAGGCCACGTGTTGCCCCCTAGATGGTGAGTCAGCTTCCCATCCACGTCATACTGTCACGTAGGACAAAACCATCCTCGAAACCGCTCAGAGAGGAAAAACGAACGGGTTGAAAAGTAGTGAGTCAAAATACCAGGTATTCTAGATAAGGGACGAAAATCTTGTTAGAAATGCTCGTCTCGCCGGACCGTCGCTGGAGAAGAGAGCGAGCCCAGGAACTCATGCAATCACCTGGACACAAGAAGTTTTGCGTAGTCACACTGACTACTTTTCCAGACTCTGTATTTCTGCTTAAATGGAAGATACAAGTGCGAGCAAACCTGCCCACGACGCACGCGATGCACATGACGCACACTCGGTGTTCATGCCGCACGACCCGGACTCCACAACTCCTGCTCCCACGCGAACTGGAGCACGTCGAGCGGTTACAACGACGCTCTCCAACAACCAGGTCAGAGCACGATTCAAAACGAAGAAACAAACAACTACCTATGATAGAGATGGAGCAGAGTGAAATTTGCCTGGATTACTTAAAAATCTCCCCCTAATACTGGCGAATTTCACGTTAGCTTGGTGACTCCAATCCGCTCACGGAGTTCCTGGAACTTGATTCTCCCAAGAGGCTTTGTCAGAACTTCAGAGAGCTGCTCCTGAGTGCTCACGTGATCCAAGCTAATTTCTTCGTTCACGACACAGTCACGAATGAAATGGAATTTGGGTTTGATGTGCTTACTTTTGTCATGAAGAACAGGGTTCTTACAGAGTGCAATTGCGGACATATTGTCCATCTTCAGTTGAGGCGGTGCAGTCTCTGCTCCCTGTACGCAGTCAACCAGGCGCTTGAGCCAGACTGCTTGACATGCCGCTGCAGCTCCGGCGATGTACTCAGCCTCACATGATGACATAGCTACCACCCGATGCTTCTGTGATTGCCATGTTACTGCCTTCCCACCAAGGAAGAACACAACACCTGTGGTGCTTTTGTTGTCATCAGGATCTCCCCCCATGTCACTATCACAGTAACCCAGTAGCTTTAACTCGCAATCTCCCCTGGAGTATGTGAGCCCATAGTCGATGGTTCCTGCAACATACCGAAGCAGGTGCTTCACTGCCATCATGTGGTCCTGCTTTGGTTCCTCCATGAACCTGCTCAAGTAACTGATAGAAAATGCCAGA
Organism: Zoysia japonica; assembly: GCA_001602275.1. NCBI lineage: Eukaryota > Viridiplantae > Streptophyta > Magnoliopsida > Poales > Poaceae > Zoysia > Zoysia japonica. Next base: position 4,775,607 of record BCLF01000006.1, on the reverse strand, counting down.
TCTGGCCTGGTGTGCAGCAAATACCTCAGGCTCCCAATGAGACTCCGATAATGAGTTGAACAGCTGGTGATGAATTCTGCTTTGACAGTCGCAGGCACGCCTCCATTGGAATTGACCAGGAGTTGCAATCAATCATCCCGGCCTTCTCCAACATCTTCCGTGCATAAGCTGCTTGCGACAGCTTGATTCCCTGCATCCCCTGCTTCACCTCAATGACCAAGTAGAATGAGAGAGAACCCAGATCACTCATTCTAAAGATCTTCTGCATTTCTTCCTTGAACACAGATATTTCAGCTGTAGACTCCCCTGCGATAATCAGATCATCAACATAGATTCCCACAATCAAACGCGCCGGCGCTGCGCCGCGCGTATACAGCCCATGTTCAGTCACTCCGGACAAACTTCAGTGATCTTAGACTTGTGTCCAGCTTAGCATTCCATGCTCGTGGTGCCTGCTTGAGACTATATAGCGCTTTGTGAAGCTTCAGCACTTTCTCCTCATGTCCTGCAGCAATGAACCCAGGTGGCTGCTCCACATATACCTGGAGCATATACCTCTTCGGACAGCTTGCCATTGAGAAATGCAGTCTTGACGTCCATGTGGTGTACGGGCCAGCCATGATGTGCAGCCACTGCAAGAACCACACGAACTGACCCAATTTTGGCCACCGGAGCAAACACCTCCTCATAGTCAATTCCTTGTCACTGGATGTACCCCTTTACCACCAACCGAGCCTTGTGTTTCACCTCCTCTCCGTGTTCATCACTCTTGAGCTTGAACACCCACTTCAGGCCGATTGGTCGATGTCCTCGTGGCCGAGTCACTGGTGACCATGTACTGTTCTGTTCGATTGAGTCCATTTCCTCCATCATTGCCCACCTCCATAACTCGATCTTCACTGCCTCATTGGCATCCCTTGGCTCGTTGTCGACTTCCAGCAGCAACTCTTCTGGCACATCACGGACTGCAAGTCCAGGTGCCTCCCCTGCACCTAGTAAGTCGTCAATGGACCTGAATCGAAGTGGCGCGTCGTCGTGGTTGTTGTCGAGGTCGGGGCTTTCAATTGGCGGCGACGCGAACTCGCTTGTTGGTGCAGATGTTGTGGAGGGAGTTTGCTAGGGAAGCTCGCTTGGAGATGTTGCCGTGCCGATTGGTGTTCCTGGTCCTCCACCATCAACCGCATCACCTTCAATGTTCTGTCGCCCCATTGAGAATGTGAAATACTCGACTTGGAACGGCTCGGCGTCGTCTCCAGGTCCAGCTCCTCCTTCATCGCCCCAGTCCCAGCTCCGGTCTTCCTCAAATACCACATCACGTGATATGTTAACCCGGCGTATTGCTGGGTTGTAGATCTTGTATGCCTTCGTGCCAGGTTGATAACCCACGAACACCATCAGTGTGCTTCTGTCATCAAGCTTTGAGAGATGCTTGCCTACCACCTTCACATGGGCAACACATCCAAAGCTTCTAAAGAAGTGAACCGCAGGTTTGTAGCCGAACCATACCTCGAATGGCGTCTTTCCTTCCACATTGGCAGTCGGCGCACAATTCAGAGTGAACACTGCCGTGGTCACTGCCTCCCCCCAAAAACCAGCCGGGCATGGACTTTGAATTCATCATGCTTCTTGCCATGCCCATCACCGTTTGATTCCTGCGTTCCACCACTCCATTCTGTTGCGGAGTGTATGGGGCAGTGAGATGGCGCTGTATGCCATGCTCGCTGCAGTATTCTTCAAACGCTTGTGATGTGAATTCACCACCACGGTCCGGTCCGAAGTGTGCCCAGAGTCTCCCTAGATTCTGCCTCATCTGCTACCTTGAAGCTCTTGATGGCTGCCTCGGCCTGGTCTTTGGATGCGAGCAGGGTGAGCCACATATAGCGACTCAAGTCATCGACGAGGAGGAGGAACATCTTCTTCCCACTTGGCGTCACCGGAGCGATTGGACCACAGAGGTCCCCGTGGACCAGTTCCAGCCTGCGTTCAGCACGGAACCTAGCTTCACCTGGGAAAGGTTGTCGCCGTTGCTTCCCCGCAAGATAACTGTCACAGACTTGATCAACATAATCGAGTTGTGGCAGCCCTCGCACCATCCCTTCCTGCACCAATTTCTTCAACCCCCGAAAGCTCAGATGGCCATACCTTGCATGCCAGCGCCACACCATGTCCTCCCCTTGCGCCGCCAGACACACTGGCCGCCCAACATTGAGCAAGAGCTCGTACAATCGGTTCGACGAACGCCGGACCTTTGTTAGGAGCCGCCCACCAAGCTCCCGGATCTCCAGCCATCCTACGGAAACTTGTATCCGGTTTCATCAAGTTGTCCGAGGCTATGATGTTGGCCATGAGCCAGGGAATGTAGTAGATGCCGGTGAGTCTTTGGTGCTCCCCATTCTTGCAGTTCAGAAGCACCTCACCGCGCCCTTCAATGGCCACTATGGAGCCGTCGCCAAACTTGACGGTGCCGTGGACCTTCTCATCCAGCTCGGAGAAGGCAGAGCGCATCCCGGTCATGTGATTTGAGGCACCGGTGTCAAGAATCCACCGAGTGCGCTCCCCCAGCTCCCCGTTGCCCAGCTGGACGAAGAGACTGCCCTCCTTGAGATGGATTTGGTCGCCGCCTCCCGTCGGGATCTCCGTGCTCGCCGGAGTGGGTTCTGGAGTGGTGATTTGGGCTGTTTCCAGCAGCAGGCCAACCTCATGTTCCTCTTCCGCTTGGGCCGCAGCTACATGCACCTGTTCATCCTTCTTCTTCTTGCAACATTCCCGAGCCCAATGGCCCGTCTTGCTGCAGTACCTGCACTGGTCGTGGCCGACGGACAGGCCTGATGCAGATGGGCCTGTGCCACTACGGCCTCTGCCGCGCGCGCCTTCCCTGCCCCGCCTTCCTCCGTTCTTCTTCGATCCGCCACCACGACCACTGCCGGAATTTCCCCGATTCTCGTACTCCCGCTGTCTCCGGCGAGCCTCCCACTCCTCTGTCAGATACAACTTGGTATCACTGTCCGCAGCAGTCGAGCTCGAATTGAACGAGTCTTCTGCCGCCTTGAGCCGCCCCGTTGCATCCGCCAGAGTGAGAGTGGACGCGTCAAGTAATGTGGTGATCGCCAGCATGATCTGCTTGAACCTCTGGGAAACGCTCCGGAACAGCTTCTCGACGACCTTTGCTTCAGTGACATCTTCTCCGAGTGTCGCCAAAGTCGCCACCATCCTGCTCAACCTGAGTGAGAAATCCTCGACGGACTCACCTTCCTTGAATTTTGCTTCATCAAATTGTCGACGCAGCTGCTGTGCGCTTGCCTTCTTGACGCGATCTGACCCAACTCTCAAGGTCTTGATCGCGTCCCAGGCCTCCTTCGCAGTTTCCTTGTCGGCATGGTGGAGATCATCTCTGTGGGCACGGCGCTGATGAGCGCGTCCAGAGCCATCATCTCTTCCTGCGTGTCGGAGCCACCCTTCTTGATCGCCGTCCACAGCCCTCGAGCCTTCAGCTTCACTTTCATGACACTTGCCCAGTCGGAGTAGTTGGTCTTGGTGAGTATGGGGAACGATGTTCCGCCGGACACCTCACGAACCACTCGCTGGACAATGGCGCCGCTGCCGGCGCTGTCATCGACGACCTTCTTGCCGTCGGCGCCCATCAGTGCGTGTTCGATCGCGCGGTCTCGATTCCAACGGCGAAACCTCGCTGTGATCGATCCCTGGCCCGCAACCGGCTCTGATGCCACGTGTTAGAAATGCTCATCTCGCCGGACCGTCGCCGGAGACGAGAGCGAGCCCAAGAACTCACGCGATCACCTGGACACAAGAAGTTTTGCGTAGTCACACTGACTACTTTTCCAGACTCTGTATTTCTGCTTAAATGGAAGATACAAGTGCCAGCAAACCTGCCCACGACGCACAAGACGCACACGATGCACATGACGCGCACTCAGCGTTCATGCCGCACGACCCGACTCCACCACTCCTGCTCCCGTGCAAACTGGCGCACGTCGAGTTACAACGATGCTCTCCAACAACCAAGTCAGAGCACGATTCAAAACGAAGAAACAAACAACTACCTATGATAGAGATGGAGCAGAGTGAAATTTGCCTAGATTACTTAACAAATCCAACAGCCGCAATAGTTGAGTGAGGTCGATAGGACTTATTTCTAAATAGAGAGCCCTTCAACTCAACTTTGCACTGGGCATCCACGGGGTCAAGGCCCAGTGGCCTACCTAAGATTTTAGTAAGAGTATGCCGCAATATTTTTTACGTATACAATTTGATATAGGCCTTATAAATTCTATATAAAATAGTATAATTTATATGTATTTTAATAAACATATGCCGTAGCATACGTGGCCCGCCCGCTAGGAATGCCACTATCAAGGCCGGGCCTGACTCGAGCCCCTCATGGTGAGATTCAGTGGGTTCTTTTGGAATACGAGATTTTTTTTTTCATTTTTATGTTTTTCTGCAAAATTGAAGCACAAATGTCCAACACATCAGCCATGAAGCTAAAACAAGATAACTTACTCTGCACTTCACTACCATTCTCGGTTCTGTCCTGACACCAACCTGGAACTTCAACCTCTCCGGACTCTACAAAGACCAGCACGTTCTCAATGTTGATGCGCTAATTCAACCTCTTTCCATTTCTGAAGCTTTGGCTGCCCTACGAACTATGAACCGAAATAGTGCTCCAGGGCCGGACGGCTTCGATCCAAGTTTCTACCAAGCTGCATGGGGTTCTATCGAATGGACTGTTATGGAGTTCGCAACAGCTTTCTAGAACGGCAGTGCAGAACTAGAGCGGCTCAACCGTGCCCACATTGTCCTCCTACCTAAGAAAATGGGTGCTATCACGCTGGATGCTTTCCGACCAATCTGCTTGCAGAATTATCCCACAAAGTTGCTGGCCAAGATGCTGAGTGCCGCCTACAGAAACAGATTACTAACCTCATAAACATTGATATTATTAAGGGCCGTTCAATTTCTGAAAATTTCATCTATGTGATGGAATTAGTTCAGTGCTGCCACAAGAGGGAAGCTGCAACGCTTGTGCTCAAGTTAGATTTTGCTAAAGCTTTCGACTCAATCTGTTGGGACAGTCTAATGACCATCCTGTCAGTCTGGGGTTTCCCAACAGAATGGTGTGCCTAGATCAACGCGATGCTATCCATTGCCCAGGCCCTTGGTTCTCTTGCAAATGAGGATTGAGACAAGAAGATTCGTTGTCACCATACCTCTTCCTTCTTGTTGCAGACATGCTGCAAGCTCTGATCAGGAAGGACTGGGTGGTTAAACATCCCCTGGTAGCAGATGCCAGTTGCCCTGTTCTTCAATATGCCAAAGATACACTCATCCTCCTGCATGCTGATCTTGACAGTGTCACCCATTTAAAACACTCGATGATTTTTCTGCCGCCACTTGTCTGCTTATCAACTTCTCCAAAAGCACAGTTGTCCCTATGCACGTCGAGAATCACTTCTACCGAACTTATCTCGGTCTTGGGCTGCAAAAAGGAGGGATTCCCACAAACCTATCTGGGACTACCGCTCTATAATTAAAAGCTTAAACTTAGTGCTTTCGCTCCTCTCATAACCAAAGTTGATCGCCACCTCTCTAGATGGGAAGCCTCACTCTTATCTGCACCGGGTCGTGTGGTGTTAGTGAATGCAGTGCTGGATTATTTGCCTTCTATTTGTTTCATGACCATTGAAGTCTCTCAAAAGGTATAGATGATTTTGGTGATGCAATAAAAATTATGAACTAACTTGTTGAATGTAGGTTTATCAACACTACTCTTCATTTATACAAGTTGGTTGCTTCAAGGTTGCTCGGTGCTCGGCGGTTTTCCAAGGATGAAGCTTGTTTGAGGCTAAGGATGATTTAGAGTCAAAGTGTGGCTTAGTTTTAGGCTTTGGATGAATAGGAAAGTCGGTACTCTTAAGAGGGGTCAGATCACTTGACTGATCAGAGGAGACTTAAAAATGTAAAATGTTGCAGTGGGAAGCAAGAAAATGTTGAAGTTGTCAAGTTCTAGTAGCAGAAGGAGTCATCAGACAGTCCGATGAGGTCACTGGATTGTTCGGTGATGGTTGAAGGTATCAGTCTAAAGAGATAGTTTTCTGGAGGCAGATCAGAGTAAGTCATAGGACAGTCTGATGGTGTCATCAGACAATCTGGTGAGTGCAAAAGATTAGAGTCCAAAAGAGGTGTTTCTGGAGCCAAAGTGAAGAAGTCACTGAACAGTCCAGTGAGTCAGTGACCGAACAGTCTAATGTCACTGAAGATGGAGTCCAGAAGATGTGTCTCTGGTTGTCCAAAAGATAAGGTCACCGAAGAGTCCGGTGAAGGTATGAACCGGATAGTTCGGTGTTGTATGGATTGAACTATAGAGAGGGTGTTTTATGTCTGGTGAAGACCAAGAGTCACCAGACAGTTCGGCGGTCCCACTGCAAAAAGCTATTAGCTTTTTGGCAAAGGATCCCAATGGTACATCTTTTCGGGACTTGAAGCCTAAATAAACCATTGAGGAAGCTATTGTGGAAGAAGGCAAAAGAGTTAGAGGAACACTTGTGTAAGCCAAAGGTCACCAAGGAGAGCATAAGGAATCATCTTGAGATATCCTAACTATTTGTTAAGAGTAGCAAAGAGCATCCGTACTTTTCTAGAGCTTGTGAGGATGAGAGGAGTATCTTAGATTTGTTACACTTGGTCTATGTCAGCTTAGACCAATTAGGTGTTGTTGCCCGAGCTTCCGATGAGATTGTGGAAGACAACATCAAGTTTTACGCAGTTATGGGTCCCCCGCTGAAAAGAAACACCAAGAGGGAGCACTTGAGATTTAGAGGCTTGCTCTTGCAAGTGAATATTATTTGCTATAGCCAGGGTCGCTGATAACTTCACTCTAGAAGTGAACTATACCCTAGAGAGCACTGTTCTGGGAACAGCAGGAGGGACGATGGAAGTGGTCCAATGAGAATTAGGGGAAGGCACTATCCTTCCGAGATTGCAGGACAAATCGCTGAGCATTCCTTTCTATCTACTGCTTACTTTCCACATTTACTTTACTGTGAGTAGTGTTATAGGTTGCTTTGCAATTCTTCTTGGTGGCTCATTCCCACATGAGTTATTGCTAGCTTAATAGGTTGTTCTTTCTTAGATTATTTTTTCTATCTATTTGTGTCTAGTTATTTCCTAGCTTGTTCTTCATCTTGCTTAGTCGTTATCTTGCTAGGAGTTGCTTGTTAGATAGCTAGATAGTAGGAACAGTTAAAAAAGTCTTAGTAGTGTTTGTGTCCGATTCAAACACCCCTCCCCCTCCCAGTCACTTGATCCTTACACCTTCATACACTGTCTGCTCCACCTCTCTCTTCAGCAGTGATCTCTCAGATTGATGCTCATCGCCGTGCTCTCTTATGTACTGGTGAAGGAACAACTTCTGGAGCTCAGTGCCTTGTCTCATGGGATAAATGTTGTCAACCAAAATCAAAGGGTCCTGGCCATTCAGAATGTTTTTTCTCCTTATGAAACTGATACGTGGTGATCTTGTGACTATGGAAGGTGACATCGATGGAGTACATTGGGATGACTTGTGCGCCCCTGGTTCCTCTCTATCGCAACATCACGACGGTAACTATTGGGGATGGCTGGAGCACCTCGTTCTGACATGATCACTTGTTGCCTTGCATCCCTTTAGCTATCACCTTTGCCGTCCTCTACAACCACTGCATAAAGTCAGAAGGATCAGTTCATCAACTCCTCACAGAAAGTCTGTTGTCCACCATTGTACCACGACTCACCAGAGCTGCAGAATGAGAATTGAGCGAGCTCACTGCTGCCTTAGACACCATAAAGCTCAGAGACTCTGTTGATGTCCACTCCAGTTCACTGCAAGATGATGATGGCAATCTATGCTCCAGCTCCCTGTACAAGCTCTACTCTAACGCCGATGGCTCCCCTTACGAGTTCTATAGAACAGCACGATCCCCCCCCCCCCCATCTCGGTCACTTGATCCTTACACCTTCATACACTATGTCTGCTCCACCTCTCTCTTCAGCAGTGATCTCTCATATTGATGCTCATCACCATGCTCTCCTATGTACTGGTGAAGGAACAGCTTCTGGAGCTCAGTGCCTCGTCTCATGGGACAAATGTTGTCAGCCAAAATCGCAGGGTCCTGGTCAGTCAGAATGTTTGTTTCCTTATGAAACTGATACACATATTGCACTTGACGAGGCAATCTACTTGGGAACATTGGGTCCGCACACGTACTGATCTTGTGGCTATGGAAGGTGACATCGATGGAGTACATCGGGATGACTTGTGCGCCCCTGGTCCCTCTCTATGTCAACATCATGACGGTAACTATTGGGGACGGCTGGAGCACCTCGTTCTGGCTTGATCACTCGTTGCCTTGTGGCCCTTTAGCTGTCACCTTTGCTGTCCTCTACAGCCACTGCATAAAGCCAGAAGGATCAGTTCATCAACTCCTCACAGAAAGCCAGAAGGACCAGAGCTGCAGAATGAGAATTGAGAGAGCTCACTGCTGCCTTAGACACCATAAGGCTCACAGACTCTGCTGATGTCCACTCCAGTTCAGTTCACCGCTGGATGATGACGGTGTTAACGCCGAAATCGGGTCCGGGCCAACACACCGCTCGCACATCCGTGTGCAAGAACGCCGACGTTTCATCAACGCCAGGTTTGGGGCAGCACCTAGACAATCTCACCTCGGGAGGGACCCCATTCGAGGAGGATCGTTAGGGATGATCCAGGGTCAGCAGGCCAGCCGGATTGACTTCAAACATCGTTGGGACGAAGGAAGAACAGCACGACGGTCGAGTAAGGGGATTAGGGTTCAGAGAAGAACGAAATGTAAAGTCAAATTGTTTTGATAGATTGGGATGATCCTCAACCGACCATGGGCCTCCGTTTTATAGAGGAGGGATGGTCTTATCTCGTAGGGCAACTAATCCCATGAGTTAGGAAAGAAATTAGAATCAATCAGCTGAAAACTTTCCTAAATCAGCATTACCGGAGTCTCCGGTAAAGTGCCGGACACTCCGGTGACCGGAGTCTCCGGTAAATTGCTGGAGGTTCCGTCGTGTAATTCCCCGAACCCGAAAGGGCTCACCGGACACTCCGGCAACATGCCGGACCCTCCGGTGGGCTGAGTGCCCGAACCCGAGAGGGCTCACCGGACACTCCGACAACGTGCCGGATACTCCGGTGGGTTGAGTGCCCGAACTCGAGGGGGCTCATCGGACACTCCGGCAACGTGCTGGATACTCCGGTGGGCTAAGTGCCCATACCCGAGAGGGCTCGCCGGACACTCCAGCAACGTGCCGGACACTCCGATGGGCTGAGTGTCCGAACCCGAGAGGGCCCACCGGACACTCCGGCAACGTGTCGGATACTCTGTGGCCCTGTGATTTTTGGGTGTCAACATATGCCCCTCTGTTTTTTGTGAAGTTTCTACACCATAAAATATTTAAGCACCCAAAAACCTCTAAGGGCGATGGTTTTCTTGACTCATCGGCCATTGTATTAAATTTTGGCAACGATGTTCTTCACATCGGCCATTTTTCTCTTATGCTTCTTGCCATACATTTGGATGATACTTTTTCAAGTATCGGGCCCTAGGTAGTGATTCTCCGCAAACATCTTCCAACATGTATGCATTTTCGGCGATGACTTTTACTATTCGGTATGGCCCTTCCCAAATAGGAGACCATTTTCTGAACTTGTTGTTTCTTGAGCCTACGGGCAAAATAGTTTTTCAAACCAATTCGCCCACCTGAAAAGTTTTGACTTTCACCTTCTTATTGTAGGCTCTAGCAACTCTAGCCTTGTCTCTCTTAATTTCTCTCAAGGCATTTAAACGCTTATCGGTGACTTCATCGATATTGTCTAGCATTAGAGTTCTATACTAATCGGTGGATAAATCATTTTGTTTGGCTAACCTTAGAGCTCTTAGATTTACCTCGACGGGTAAAACGGCCTCTTGTCCATACACAAGTTCATAGGGCGTTACCTTAGTTGCCCCATGCCAAGATGTCCGATGAGCGCACAATGATTCCGATAAGACTTCATGCCATCTCTTAGGATGGTCTTCTATCTTTTTTTTAATGAGCTTAATCAACATTTTGTTACTAGACTCGGTCTGACCATTGGCCTGAGCATAATATGGACATGAATTGAGTATCCTAATTTTGTAGGATTCGGCAAACTCTTTAACATGACCTGACGTAAAGAAAGTACCCTGATCGGTAGTTAAAGTTTGAGGTATGCCGAACCTATGAATAATATGCTCAGTAAGGAATTCAATTACCTCTTTGTGTGCCATGTTCTTGAGAGCCACCGCTTCGGTCCATTTGGTAAAGTAATCCGTTGTGACCAACACAAAATGATGTCCCTTCGAAGATAAAGGATGTATTTATCCTATGAAGTCCAATCCCCATCCTCGAAATGGCCATGGTTTTATGGTGGGGTTCATTGTGGCTGCGGGTGCCAATTGAATGTTTTTAAATCTTTGGCACTCTTCACATCCTTTGTAGTAGCGGTAGCAATCGGCAATCATGGTTGGCCAATAGAATCTGGCCCTCCTTAACAACCATTTCATTTTTTGAGCCGATTGATGCATACCACAAATGGCCTCCTCCCATAGCTACTCTAGCCTCGTCATCACCCAAACATTTCAAAAGCAAATAATCCCCCATTCGGCGATATAACTCACCATTGATCAAAATATACTTAAAAGCCACATGCCGAACCTTCCTATCTACATTTTGGGTTAGGCTACGAATGTATCAAATTATGGGTGACCTCCAATCAAACGATTCGGTATTATCAGAGTTTAACGTGTTAGTGTTCGAACAGTCTAATTCCAACACCTCAAGCATCAGTTTCTTATTGACTGAAAATCTACCTTTAACAACATTGTAACTCGATGCTTTTTGAGCCAACTCATTGGCTTCACTATTTTCTAGCCTAGGCACATGATGTATGTTGAATTCATCTATTCTTCTAAAGATGTCTAGGCACTTATCTAAGATGGCATTCAATGATCCGTCTAGGCATTGAAAATTTTCAGAAATTTATTGTACTACTAACAACGAATCACCGAAAGCCTCTACATGCTTAAACCCCATGAACTCCAAAATCTCTAAACCGAACAACAATGCTTCATATTCGGCTTAGTTATTGGTGCAATCATACTCTAATTGGTTTGATAATTCAAAGTGTGCATCATGAGGAGATATTAAAATCACACCAACACCTTGACCTTCTTTACAGACCGATCCATCAAAATATAACTTCCAAGGGGTAAAAGTAACATAAGCAACATCTAAATCATGTTCTAAATCAATCCGATGTTCAACAATAAAATTAGCAACAATTTGGCCCTTCATGGATTTCAATGATTCATAAGCCAAATCATATTCAATCAATGCATAAGCCCATTTACCCAGCCTACCACTAGAAATCGGCCTATGCAACATATGTTTAATAACATCGGTTTGACAAGCAACCACACAAATGCTAGATAGCAAATAATATCTCAACTTGGTGCAAGCATGATACAAAGAAAAACATAGTTTTTCGATGAGAGTGTACCTTGTTTCCGCATCCATCAACCGTCGGCTCACATAGGTTATCACGTACTCCTTTCCTTCGACTTCTTGTGTCAAAACAGCACCAACCACATCATCTTCCGCCGCTACGTAAAGACGGAAAGGGACTCCTCCATTAGGCGCCCTAAGCACCTGTGGCGAAGACAAGTACTCTTTGATCTTCTCAAAAGCTTATTGCTGCTTTGCCCCGCAAGTAAATTCGGTTTTATTCTTTAGCCGAAGAATAGGAGTAAATGCATTAATCTTTCTCGACAAGTTGGAAATGAATCGCCTTAAGTAATTCACTTTTTCTAATAAGCTTTGCAACTCTCTCTTACATGTAGGCGCTTGCACGTTCTTTATTGCTTCTATCTTCTTAGAATCTACCTCTATGCCCTTTTCATAAATTATGAAGCCTAAAAACTTCCCGGTCGATACACTAAAAGTACATTTGAGCGGATTCATTTTCAAACCGAAACGACGCATTCGGTCCAAGACAAGTTGTAAATCGGTCAAGTGAGAATCTAAAGCGGCTGATTTGATCACTACATCATCTATATAAACCTCCATGATAACACCAAGCAAATCATGAAAGATAAAGTTCATGGCTCTTTGATATGTGGCACGCGCATTCTTTAATCTAAAAGTCATGACAACCCATTCAAACAATCCTACAAAACCGAAACATCTAGACAGATCCTCTTCGGCCATAAAGATTTGGTTGTATCCCGCATTACCATCAAGAAAGCTAATAACTCTATGGCTGGAAGCATCATTAATTAACATATCGGCTATGGGCATAGGAAATTTATCTTTAGGAGTGGCTTTATTTAGATTTCTAAAATCAATGCAAACTCTAATCTTACCGGTGTTTTTCTTTTCTACGGTATGATGTTGGATATCCACTCCACATACCTGCAAGGTCTTATGAATTTCGCATCAAGTAATCGGTTAATTTCTTCTTTAATCCTATCATGCATATTCGGGTTAAACCTCCTTATCGGGTGCTTAATAGGTCAAAAACCAGATTTTATTAGAAGCCGATGTTCAACTAACTCACGGCTCAACCCTGGCATTTCATTATAAGACCATGCAAAACAGTCCACATATTCTTTTTAGTAAACTAATTAACTTCACCTTATAATCGGCTTTCAGATTTTTATTTATATAAGTTGGTCTTAGATTATCATCGCTGTCAAGGTTCACCTCCTCAAGAGGATCGGCCGATGTGAATCCTTGTCCTAACTTATTCATATCTTCTATTTCCTCGATAACTTTGCATATATCGTTCATATTGGACCGATAGTGTTCTACTCTCTTTTGCAACTAATCAAGATTAGAATAAATCACATTATATGGTTGAGCTGATTCTCCATCGACTTTACATTGACCGGTACAAAACCATCTCTAGTTACGCTAAGAAAATCATAATCCGTCAAGTCTAAACCGGTCAAGCACTTGACGGCGTCATACGACAAAAAAGATGATTCGGCCATAGCAACACAAGCCGATGCATCTGCATGAACCACCTCTACATCATCACCAATCCATTGTATCAAGAATTAGTGTAAAGTAAAAGAAACACAACTATTGGCATGAATCTAATCACGCCCTAAGATCAAGCTATAACTACCGCGCACATCGGCAACAAAGAAAGTGGTAGCCATAGTCTTGCTTCCAACAGTGAGTTACATAGAAACTACCCCCTTAGCCTCGATAGGGTCTCCTCCTCCCAGACCGTTCAAAGTCATGTTCGTCCGAATGAGCTCATGGTCGGCCTTACCTAGCTTCTTAAACAAAGAATACGGCATTAGATTAACAATAGCACCGCCGTCCACAAGAATGCGAAAAATCGGTGAACCATTAATATGACCTCTCACATAGAGGGGTTTCAAATGGTTCTCCGATTCCTCGGGCTTTTTGAAGGTAGCACTTTTCGGTCCAAAGTCGAATTGTGCCATGACTTCTTCCTCTGTAAGTGAATAATCGAAAAGAGATAAGCAAATGGTGTTAATGTCCATACCTTCCCGAGGCAGTGTAGGCTCGTAGTCTAAGAGGTCGTCGTTGTCAAACTTGGACATATCGACGTCTCTCGTGGGCGACGGCGTTGTGAAGTCCTCTCCTAAGACGGCGTCGGCCAAACCAAATGGCTTCGGAGTAGCCTCCGCTTTCTCCGTCACCGGTAGAGTAGGGGCCTTAGGCTCCTTAACCCTCCACTGCTTACCTTGAGAGACCATCGGATTGATCTCATTGAAGACCTCGTCCCTCTTTTTCTTTGCTTTCTCTTCTCGCATCTTTCGGAGGCGCAGCCTTTGGAGCTTCCTCTTTTGAGTGTGGGTCAAGCCAGGGGGACACCACCTTGGTTGCGTGTATTTAGAGGAGCTCTTGCTGCTGCTAGCTTCATGGTCATGGGAAGCCTTTTCGACCGGATCATCCAAAGTGATCAGCCCCGTGAAGACTCCTCCGATTTTGACATCGGTTGTGCGATTTTCACGACACCTTCGGATGCACTTTCTTGATGAAAAACGGTGGAGGGAGCAGGTTCATTACCTTGCTTTGGGCGCCACTCTTGCTTAGGCACGGTAGTAGAGCTCCCTCCCTGAACCTTGATCGATCGTCCGATCCGGGATAGGGTTGGAGAGCCTTGTGAAGACCTCTCTCGGTCCGTTCCATCCTCGATGAAATGGCGGGTATGGCATCAGTGGAACGGGCCTTGGTGTATTTCACATCGTCTTTCCGATTCTTATGAACCGGTTTGAGCGAATCAGAAGCAAATGATTTGGCCTTAGAGGTCCAAACGAACTCGGCAGCCAAGATGTCATTGGAATCATCATCGGAGCTATCCGAATCACATTCTACAACGTGCATGCTTCGACGGGTCTTGTAGTCATGTTTTATTTCTTTACTTCGGCTTTCTTGAGCCGAAGCCCTTTGTTGGAGGCGGGTGAGTGTAAGAAAATCGTATCCCTCCAACTTTTCTCTGAGATGCGACTGTAAACCACTAAAAGCTAGGTCGGCTAAGTCTTTTTCAAAAATTGTTAAATTAAAGCATCGGTTCTTAATATCTTTAAACCGCCAAAGATAGTCAACGACGGGTTCCTCTTTCTCTTGCCGAATCGATGTCAAGTGTGACAACTTCAGTTCGTTGTCCCCGGAATAAAAGTGGTCATGAAACTTGCGCTCTAAAGACTCCCACGTGTATATAGACCCCGGGGACAATGATGAAAACCAAGAGAAAGCGGTTTCGGTTAGTGATAAAGAAAACAATCGTACTTTCAAAGCCTCACCAAAACCCGCTTCTCCTAGTTGTGCTACATATTGGCTAACGTGTTCCCAAGTAGTTTTGCTATCTTCGTCACTAAATTTGACGAAGTTGAAAACACGCCATCCAACAGGATATGGGACTGAATCAAAGTATGCAGGGTATGGTTTTTGATAAATACGGTCTCTTCTCTTGACGTCTACCCTTCGCGTCTCACAAAATTGTTTGTTTAAGTCCTCCTTAATGCGAGCCATACACTCCTCTATGTTTTTTATGGCTGGCCTAGGGGATGTGCCCGGTGGTGAGAGATGTGTATTTGTTTTCATGGCGTTAAACAATTCATTAGAAATGGGGCCATGAGGGATACATGTACCGCTAGGTGGGATAGGTGATGTGCTATATGCGACGGTACGGTAAGGAGGAACAAAATTAGCCAATTCATTCAATCGGCTAGTGGCCGGATTAGGGATGCTAGTAATTGGCCCTATGCTAATGGAAGACACTAACAAAGCACTAGTTTGCGCATGAGACGAAAAACTAGTTTGCCCACTAAACGAGTCCAACGGCATGCCATACGGAGGTTGTTCTACACTTGACGTAGTAGGCGCCGATGCACTAGTAGTAGGACCTACATGTGCAACATGAGATGATGGTGCAATACTAACATTTTTAGACTTAGACAAGTTTTCTTGGATCATGTATTGCATATTGTTTGTCAAGACCTTTTTCATATCGGCAAAGTAATACGAAAGGTCTTCAAAAGTAATGGGAGAGTGCGAAGATGTCCTTACATTGGCAGCACCCAAGGCCACGTCGTCGTCGACGGCCGGAAGAACGGGCTCCTTCCCTTGTGAGATCGCGCCTTGGCGGTCCTTCTTGAAACACGCCAAGTACTCCTGCAGCTCCTGCTCCTTACGCGCCTTGCGCGCCTCCTCGGGCAACTCCTCCAATGATGACATGACGATATTCGTCTTGGAGATCTCGGAGGTCATGGTGGAAATGACGATTCAGTTTGTGCAACCGAAATCACTCGTCCCTAGCAGAGTCGTAAAAAGTGTGTTGACACCGAAAAGATCCGGATCAACGCACCGAGAGCACTAGGTCGTGCGGGTCGCAACAGACTAGATCGAACAAGGTTACCTCCGATCGGTTCATGAAGACGTAGGTATCACGATTTCGCTGTGAAGGGCAGCTAGTTTTAAGGGCAAACCTGCAAAGTGGTAGACAACGCGCTTTTGTGGCGACGAACGACTAGTTTACGAGCAAACTAGCAAAGGCCGTCGAATCTCCCGCCCGGGAGGGACCCCGTCTGGGCGTGAGCGTCGTCGGACGTGGCCTTGGTCGATCGACAGGCCCTAGGACGTCATCTATGGCCGTGGAGATCAGTGGATGAACAGTATAGGGGGTTTGAAAAAGGATTAGGATTTGGAGAGGTAAATAGTAAAGGGACAAATGGTAGAATCGATTGGGTTACATCCTCAATCGGCTTTAGGCCTCTTTATATAGAGGTGGGGTGATCTTACCTCGTGGAGCCACAGATCTCCTTGATTAGAAAACAAATTAGCTCTGATTTGGTGTAAAAACTACTAAAAATAGACTTCAGGTATCGAACACTTCGGCACATAGCCAGAGACTCCAGTGGGCAAAATCTCGCATCCACAGAGGGCTTACCGGACACTCCGGTACCGGATACTCCGGCACTTCGCCAGGCACTCCGATGGCAACTCGGACGTTTTTTGTTAAGTCTGTAGTTTCCTCGTCCGGTCTCCAAATTAGGAGATTCATATATCTGTTTCGATCGTCTCGGCGAGGTCTACGTCATGGAGCATTCAAATAATGGATTTAGCTTCATATTCATGTCCTTTTAAGCACTTATTTCCTTCTTTAGTAGAATTTAGCCAAGCTCTTTGAAAATACCTTTCACGTCCTAAAAAACATGTTGGAAAAGAATTCTTGTGAAATAATCATTATCGGACTGGATTTCGATATTTTCTACCGCACTCGATCTACCAAACCGAAACGTTCGGTTCGGAAAACCAGAACTTTCGGTCTTCTCGAGATGCAAATTTTGGATGCCAACATATGCCCCCATGTTTTTTGGTAAAGCTAGCGTGCCAAAAAATATTCTTGTTATCCAAAATTGCTCAAGTATGACGATAAACACGATATCGATTATCTAGAACCGATATATCGAACAAAAACCAATAAAGTAGCCGAAATACTATTCTGTCAATTGAAGCAATGCGTTAGATCGTATTAAGTAAATATTTCAGCTTTTGAACATTGAAGTTCAATCTATAGTCCGGCATGACGCTGGATGGTTTGGTGCACAAAACATCTGAACCCGAGAGGACTTGCCAGATAGTCCGGCAAATCACTGGACACTCCGGTCACCGGACATTCCGGTCATGCACCGGACAGTCCAGTGTGCAAAGCACCTGAACCCGAGAGGGCCGGATACTCCGGTCACCGGACATTCCAGTCTTGCACCGTGCGGTCCGGTGTACAAAGCACCAAAACCCGAGAGGGCTTGCCGAACACTCCAGCATTATACCGGATACTTCGGTCACTGGACATTTTGGTCCTGCACCGGACAGTCCGGTGTACAAAGTACCTGAACCCGAGAGGGCTTGCCGGACAGTTCAGTCACCACGCCGTATAGTCCGGTGAGCAAAATGCCCCAAACTCGAAAGGGCTTGCCAGACACTCTGGTGGCTGCAGATTTTGCCCAAAGTGATAACCAAGTCATTCATTGGCCTTGTTTCCTCACAAGATAACATTTATATTCTTGGCCGAATGGAACTAAGCATTTCACTACATATTTGGCAAGCACGACAAATATTTCTATTGTAGCATCTTCTTCCATATATTTCACTTAGCGGCTTTTGCCCCCCGAGTATCAAAGTTTTAAATAGCTCAACGATGGTTGGTTACAACTCATCAGCTATAGAAGTCTCATGCTCTTCTACCTATGTCAAAACTATGTCGTACTGCATTTAAACACTCTCATCAAATTCTTCAATGTTCTGTAATAGAACTTAATAGTTCATAAAAATACTTATATGCCGAACTTTGAACTTCCCCTGAAATATTAGGCAAGAAACACATGGGCAATGACTAAAAAGACTCTCCAATACTCTAATTCGGCTTTACCAAGTCATTAGAACAACGATAGCCGAATTATCTCAACATCGGTAACTCCAAGTATCGGTCATTACAATTAAGTTCTATAGATATTGTAACCTGATACTTGCCATCCCAAATACATAGCAATAATCATTGGCTGCATAAATGCCTAACAATGCTGAATTCATGATTATAAGACTTAGCATCTAGGGATTTACCGATGTGAGTACAATGATACATCCTTCACATGACTTATAGAACCAAAATAAACTCTAAGAATGAGTACAAGTGCCGTACATGTTGTCATTTCGTTCTTTGCACCCAAAGCAATTCAAGTAATGGTATGGCCATTTGAAAATAGTCCTTCATAGTATTCATAGTATTTGGGTGCCCAAGGATTAAAGTAAATAAGCCAAGAAGGATGAAAACAAATAGCATGAGGATGACTTCAATACATACGCATTTGTGACATGGACAATGAATCATGACCAAGCAATGACCAATAGTTTTGATGATTGGGTACATACCTTAATGGCTTCTTATTCTTCTTATTTTCCACTCTCTTCCTTGTGCCCATCACTTGACTATTACTATTGTTATGTTCTTGCAACCTTTCTTTGGGAATCCATGCCATGCCCTTCTTCTTCAATTCTTCCGCGCTTAGTTTTTGCAATTTATTCGTTTGCCAATTTGAGAAACCGAGTGAACCTCTCGGTTGCGCCTTCGTCTTGGAAATTGGCAACTGTAATTTGCTTTTGGATGCCTTTAACTTTTTTGGTTCAGATTTGGCATCAAGAATATCAATGCTTGGTTGCTTCAACTTTTTGCCATTAATAGCCAAAGTTTTCAAAGCATGAATCGACTTTTCTTCACTTGAACTCACATCTGAACTTTTGTCCTTACGACCGTCCCTTTTGACATGATAGACTTGTCGAATCACCTTCCTCTTCTCTTAAGCCATTGACCGATTATTTTTATCGAAACGGTCTTTCGAATATGGTTGTGCTCTGGTGGTTTGCTTTCTTGTAGTATCATCGTGTTGATGATATGATTGAGGCTGCATCTTTGGATCGTACCACCCCCATGATGCATAAGGATGACAAGCTACAGTGTGAGATCCATATGGAGGTGGTACAATCGGCGTAAAAGGAAGATATGAATCCTCCGAATAAACTCTTTTTCTTTGCCGATTTGAATCATCATATTTGTATTGTGGAGGCACTCTTGATAGCTTTGGGCGATTTGGTTTATTGTCATTCTTTGCATCTATCTTTTCTACATATTTAGCCAAAAGCTCTTCAAAAGTAAGCTTTGGCTTTTTACCCCTGCTTTGGTCATGGAATCTACCTCCGTTAACCTTCTCCAAATTGGTTCTCGAATTTATGTTCTTTTTGTTGACCTTGTGAGAACCGAAATGAACTTGAGACTCTGATTTTTTCGGTTTCGCCCATGAGCAAGCTCAAAAACTTTATGTTGCCCTCCAGTGCACCATGGATCTTTTACAATCTTAGTAAAATCATGATCTTTAATAATATCATTATGAATCTCATCGGCAACTACACTCTCTCTATCGGAGTGCGTTAACTTGTTTTTACTAAGAATCAACTCATTGTTTTTAGATGAACCGGCCTGTGGCCGATTTGATGAGCTTTTGCTATCGAGACCAATTGGGGATGAAATAACTTTGTGATCTATGAGCCTAATAAAACTATTCTCAAGCAAGTTGTCAAATAGATCATTACACAAAGTCAAATCAAAATTGTACTTTGTCTTCTTTAGCCGATTCTTTTGAGGAGACGGCTTTAAGACTAAGCAAACGAATGGTTCAGATTTCTTATCTATCTATTCGGCTACGCATTTACTTGTGTCGCTTTTACCGGATGTTTTAGAATCTTTTACTACACTAGCATCGATTTTTGCAACATCAGTTAATCTTGATTTTGTTCTTTTAAGACCTGAATGACCACAAGTAAACCATTTAGATAACAACTTAGGCAATGCAGAGGTTGAAACTTTGAATGCTAAAACATTACTGTTATCGGCCTTTCTAATTTTTATAATGCTTGGACCGACTCTATGTGAAGACTCTTTGTTGCTAACAAATAAATTACACTTCTTAATCGATCTCTTAGCATTATTTTCTATGGCAGTACTAATGTATGTATTAACTGAAAATTTATGATCTGATTGGAAATTAAGCAAAGTACTTATAAAGCATACCTTATCAAATGTGTTGGAGAGACGTGGAACCTTAATATGAATTGAACTGTGGTATGGCAACGCCTTCACCTTCCTTTCGTCTCTGTCTCTATGCTCTCGTTGATGCTCTTTGTTAACCAAACCTTATTTTATTATGGGTTGAGGTCGATGAATAATAGAATAATCACTTGACAAACATATGACCTCTTTAGGAAAATTAAACATAGCTACCTTTTTACATTTGATATCCTCATGTATAGCTATGTTTATTGCCTCATTCTCACTTGTACCTGACAATTCATTAACAATCGGCTTTTTATCAAAAACGGCTTTTGATTCTTTAGAGATGTTTTGCAACAACCGCATCCATTTTCTTCTCTATACTTAAAGAGCATCTTGAGGGAACATAGGAGCCATTGTTGAGTTTTCACGCATTCGGCGATGATCATTATTTGCACTTAAAGCTGAATTAGTAGGTGAAGTATATGCAAGCGTAGCACGTGGAGGTATGTCGATGCTCGCTAAATTTTCATTAATTCGGCTACAATTTTTAGTAGCATGAGGAGCCGAATTATGACCATTAAGATTTGAGTACAATGCTGAATTTGTAGGTGTAACCTCCACTCTAGTAATATGCAACGCATCATATGGCACTTGAGAACAATTAGACAAAAGATATGAACTAGCATTATCATATATGTCATATATCGGCACTTTATATGAAGTTATCATAAATGGTGCAATTATTGCTGATGCATTGAAAGAAGAAACATCATATTGGGCATTCATAGAACTATTACTATGTGGTGTTTCATAAAAGTTGACCGAACTCATCAAGTTCGCATGACTTTGATGAATATCTTTTTACCCCGACATATGAGACAGCTCCATTGCCGATGTATAACTATGTGCATATTGAGTGTTGCTAGTGTCACTAAAACTTGGAGCAAATGCGTTATGAAATAAGAGTGATGCATGACTAGGATCCATACTTGAATAATGGCTAAATGATGCACCATGCCCATCATTATGTCTAGCAACATCAATATAGGAATGTGTAACATTTGCAAAACTATTAAGCATTGACATCTCATTTGCAAATTTTACCTCGAGTTGATCGTAGCGGTATGGATAACTTGCCATGTCTTTGCCACTATTCAACTTGATCAAACCGCAACAACAAGGTAGTCTTGATTCTTTTTTCTTTATTCTTGGCTCTCATGATTAAAACCTGCAATTAAGAATAACTGTAAATAGATGCAATCGGCCCAAAGAAGCCAGACACGATGGTGATGACGAATCACAAAGATGGATCAATTAGAAAAAAGGCTAGGTTAGAAAAATTCGGTTACTATAATGAAAACTGAATAATCGTCCCCAGCGGAGTCGCCAAAAAGTGTGTTGATGCCGAAATCGGATCCGGGCCAATACACCGCTCGCACGTCCGTGTGCGAGAACGCCTATGTTTCTTCAACGCCGAGTTTGGGGCAGCACCTAGACAATCCTGCCTCAGAAGAGACCCCATCAGAGGAGGATCGTCTTAAGGATGATCAGGGCTCAATTCGACCAGTCAGATCGCCTTCAAACGTCGCCGGGACGAAGAAAGAATAGCACGAGAGTCGAATAAGGGGATTAGGGTTTGGAGAAGAATGAAATGTAAAGGCAAATTGTTTTGATCGATTGGGATGATCCTCAATCGGGCATAGGTCTTTGTTTTATAGAGCAAGAATGGTCTTATCCCACAGGGCAACTAATCCCACGAGTTAGAAAAGAAATTAGTATCAATCAGCTGAAAACTTTTCTAAATCAGTATTACCGAAGTTTTCGATAAAGTGTCGAACACTCCGGTGACTGGAGTCACCGGTAAAGTGCCGGAGGTTCCGTTGTGTAATTTTCCGAACCCGAGAGGGCTCACCAGATACTCCGAGAACGTGTCGGACACTCCGGTGGGCTGAGTGCCCGAATCCGAGAGGGCTCACCGGACACTTCAGCAACATGTCGGATACTCCAGTGGACTAAGTGCCCGAATCCAAGAGGGCTCGCCGCACACTTCGGCAACGTGCCGGATACTCCGGTGGGCTAAGTGCCCACATCGAACACTGCGGCAACGTGTCGGACACTCCGGTGGGCTGAGTTTCCGAACCCGCGAGAGCCCACCGAATACTCCGACACCGTGTCGAATACTCCGGTGGCCTTTGCAATTTGTGCTCCAGCTCCCTGTACAAGCTCTACTCTAATGCCGATGGCTCCCCCTGCGAGTCCTATAAATTTGGACAGCACGAGCTCCCCCTGCCCCCCCCCCC